>JAFFST010052644.1:28780-43376 GCA_022414735.1 Noturus placidus
CACCATGAACACACCATCCCCACTGTCAAACATGGTGGTGGCAGCATCATGGTTTGGGCCTGCTTTTCCTCAGCAGGGACAGGGAAGATGGTTAAAATTGATGGGAAGATGGATGGAGCCAAATACAGGACCATTCTGGAAGAAAACCTGATGGAGTCTGCAAATGACCTGAGACTGGGACGGAGATTTGTCTTCCAACAAGACAATGATCCAAAACATAAAGCAAAATCTACAATGGAATGGTTCACAAATAAACATATCCAGGTGTTAGAATGGCCAAGTCAAAGTCCAGACGCTCTCCATCCAACCTCACTGAGCTCGAGCTGTTTTGCAAGGAGGAATGGGCAAAAATGTCAGTCTCTCGATGTGCAAATCTGATAGAGACATACCCCAAGCGACTTACAGCTGTAATCGCAGCAAAAACTGGTGCTACAAAGTATTAACTTAAAGGGGCTGAATAATTTTGTTCGCCCAATTTTTCAGTTTTTTATTTGTTGAAAAAGTTTGAAATATCCAATAAATTTCATTCCACTTCATGATATGTGTCCCACCTGTTGTTGATTCTTCACAAAAAAAATACAGTTTTATATCTTTATGTTTGAGGCCTGAAATGTGGCAAAAGGTCGAACAGTTCAATGGGGCCGAATACTTTCGCAAGGCACTGTACATAAATATCGAAAGTGTGAACTGTAGACTAATCTGCCAGGTTGTCTTTATATTTATGTTTACCATTGGAGCAATGCGAATAACCTCACCCTAAACCTTTTTTTCCTAAACGTACACCTGAATCTTTATAGAACAGCTCTACATTATTATTATTTTTTTTTAATTGTACGAATCTTATAAGTTGAACTAAAACTAAAAGTAGGGCATCACGCGCATCACTTTCTCTTTCAGTTACAATGTCCAGTTGATATATTTTGGAGGCGGAGCCTAATGTAATTCACAAAGTTCTGAGTTTAAACTTAAATGTACAGTATATCGCGCGCATTTATATACACTCCCTGAGATTCTATAGACTAAAACGTCTTATACTGCGTTACACTACATCAGTTCGCTGCATTTTTAGTCGAATCGCTAATGACACGTCTGAATTTTTATCCATGTATAGTTACATTTGTCAGGTAGTTCTTGTTATTGCTTGTGATAGCACCTAGAAAAATTTGTTTCCTCACAAGCCTCTCTTTTTATTCTATCTGTTGAAGTTGAAAAGCTGAAACAAAAACCCCAAAACACTTGCTTGTGATGAAGACCTACAGACCTTTCCAAAGCACTGGCACTGGAGACTCCTTCCAAAAGTGTTGAATAAACGTTAAGTGCTTAACCAAATCATATCGGTGATTCAGTTTTTTTCTTTTCTTTCTTTTCTTTTTGTTTATTTAAACTGTCCACTATCCAAGTATGAATAATTTGTTTCTATAGAAATGGTAACATATTAGAATGAGCTCATTAATATCATATAAACCCGTGATTAGTCTTTAATGCTTTTCAGAAATACTTTGAGATGCCGTGATAGACTAGGAACGCCTCTTGACCAATCGGAATCAAAATCAGCAGTGCTGTGGTAGCTTAATTATGTCATTTTGAGTAACGCTTGTAACACTTGTTAGCTACGTTAGCCAGGTCAGCTGATGCACAGCGTTTGGTCTGAGAGGAGAACTGGTTCCTGGCGTCTTAGCGTGATGTCATTATATTAATTCGATAAGATCCATCAGCGCTGAATAAAACAAGGTTTATTAAAATATCTGACGTGTCATCAGGTTAACACCAAAGACAGCTTGATGGACGGATGATATGTGTGTGTCTGTGTGTGTGTGTGTGTGTGTGTGTGTGTGATGTGAGAATCTCATAAGTGTGTAGACAGCAAAGTGACAGCTTGATCATACATGTCGCCATGCAAATTTAGTTTAATGATCACCATTTTGACTTGTTGCCTTGACAATGAGGGCACACCAGCATATAAATAAATCTCATGTGTGTGTCAGTGTGTGTGATATGCAACCCCCCATTGCCCCCCCCCCCTCCCGGGCTCTCTCAAGGTGACAGAGTTAAGGCCAAAGCCGATTATTAGCTTCCCTCAAATCAGGTCAGAGCAGCCTGAGGGACATGCTTAGCATGTGGTGGAGCCAATCGGTCAGTTATCATGGTACAGTCGTGTCAGACCTGCATATCACTGGGTCACATCTACAGGGAGAACAACACAATTCCACGTTTAATATACAACACGCCGGGGACAGCGGATCATATCGAGCAAGTCCAAGAAGGCAGAGTTTCCCCAAGGGATTCGAAAAAAGATTATTTATTAATGCTCAATTTATACGTGCTTGGATTATTTTTGTTCTAAAAGGGATCATTTTAAAAAAAAAGAAAGTGCATTTTAAATCCCAGATCAAGCGTGATCAAGTCGCAACTAGTAGACTGACTAGTGTGGAGTTAGTTATTTGGTCGTTAATAAGTAGTCAAGTTGAAGAATCTTCAGTAAGAGTCTTGCTTTTTCCTGGTCAGGGTCATAGTGTAAGGGGAGTCTATCCCTGGATATGCTCTTGTTCATGCCTACTTGTCAAGTGGGAGGAAACCAGAGAACCCAGAGGAAACCTAGAAGGAAACGACAATGCTAGCTGCCGCACCACCATGCCACCCACACACACACCCACACAGACACACACACACACATGGCCAGCAAAAGATTTTTGAACATTGTGTATTAACATTAAACACTCTCTATAATCTCATGTGAAACATATATGAAGCTTGTATAAAAAGCACATGAAAATAGATGGGTCACGTGAGAAATCACGTGAAAACTTAATCGTCGGGGGGGGGGTTGATGCATGGAAATGAATCGAATGAAAATAAATTAATCGTGAAAAAGTCACAAATGAAAGTGAATGAGTTGTGGAGAATCCTATGAAAATAAACAGATCTCGAAAATGTACCCAAGAATAAACGAATCACTAAAAAAAACCCACGTGAAAACGAATGGATCACATGAACGATGAAATGCGAACTTAATGAATCGTGAAAAAAAGCATGTTAAAATGGATGAATCGTTTGAAAACAGAAATACATTAATCATTTGTAAAGAAAAAAAAATTGTGAAAGAAATAAAAAACAAAAAAAAAAAAACAAAATCAAGTGGAAACGGATGAATCGTGAAATAACTCGCGTGTGAAAGCAAAACAAATATAAATCAAAACACGTGCACTACATGTCAAAAATGTGTGAAACGTAAACATTTGCACGTGTCTAACAAACACGTGTAAATTTCAGCCGTGAAGTCGGTGTAACGTTGCTGTTAGCGGGACTTCACACACACAGCGGGAGGGAGAACGTGGGAGGAGTTGGACGAAGGGCCGAGTGCAGTGAGGAGCTCTTCAAATTCTTCCCTCTCTTTCGACTCGGATGATCAGAGGAGAGGGGCATTGCGAAAAATAAAAAAAAGCGCATGCCGGTTCTCCTTCGACACACGGAGCTGGGTTTTAATTTAGTGAAGCTACTCGGCCCACGCCTGCACCCTTTCTCCACTCACGTGGCCACAATTAGCAGCCAGGCCCTCCGACGGGGGAAGAAGGGTGGAAGAAATCCTCTCCTAAGCCTCTCTAAATCAGACGAGGATGCCTCCTCAGCATGCATGGCTACTCCGGGTAGCCTAGCTAACGGATATGATGCATTTGATCCCATATTGAGGAGCTGGCAGGACGACAGGGGCCGAGGATATGAGTGTTCATGGGCTTTTACTACATCATAGAGCGAAGGGGGGAAAATGGAAATATGGAATGAATGTTTTTCTTTCTCTCGGTCATGCTTCGCACTGGGGGCGCAAAGCCCCGGATCAGTCCGGAAAGCCATGTCCAGCGGCTAATCGAATTCGCATATTAACCTGCACGCTGCGGAAAACCAGACCAGAGAAAGTTTGCGGTTTGACACTTCGCGACTTCAGTATTATATGGGTCTTTGTGGAAATCTTTTAAAATGATTTAACGGCGTAAACGTCGTCACTTTATTCTGCGGTATTAGTTTGTATTTGTTTGCAGTTTGTTAGTTTGCAGGTGAATAACAAGTACGACTGCAAAAACCTAGTTTTATCCACAACCGTACCAATGAAAATGAACTGCAACCAATCAAATGAACCGTATGAACCGTAACCAATCAAAACGCATATTCTCATTACGCGTTGACAGAAAACAACACCAGTACAATAACGTTTAGCTGGTTCTGTTCTACATTTGCTCCATGATAGTAATAAAATTGATGTAAAATTGATGTAAAAATGTCACTATGTAAACTCTGGTCTTATTGTGAACATATAAACATGCTGGTATGTTAGAAAGTCTTCAGCATAGCTGAATGCTACTATTGTAGCTAACATTAGCATGAAATATGACTGACATTATAAATCCAGTGTAACATGATATCTTTCTGCACTCCGGACCTGCCTGATCCGTCCTGATGCCCTATGTCTGAATGAAGCTCTCATCAAATGTAAGCTACAGCCTGGAGATCGATGAGGACGGTACCGCTTGGCTTGAAGTACCATGGAAATGGTTTTGGATCACACTACTTTATCTCTGTATGATTGAGAGCAGGCAGAATTCTCGATCTAACGACCCGTATATAAAATAACTAATGAGAATGAATCCATTATTGTTATCTTATCAGAGGATTGATCCACGGCTAGTGTGCGTTACATGATTTTAATGCCGTCCACTTCATGTCAGGGGGTTCTTTGCCTCCATGTCGTGCGTTAAAATCGTGTAATGCACAATTAGTCGTGGATTATCCCTTACTTAATAAATATATTTAGTTGTTTGACAATGAATAAAGCGCACCTATTACGGTTTTGATACATGCCTAATTTTGTTTTAAAGGTCTCATACAATATTTTTACACACATCTGAGGTCAAGAAACACTTTAACATACTCATAATTTAAACTGCAGCTTCATCTTTTCCCCCAGTGTCACAAACGACTCCTTAAATGATCCGTTCTAAAGGATTCGTTCTAAACTCCTCCTTTAAGAGAGCATACTCTGCTCTGATTGGTCAGACGTCCCAGTCTGTCATGATTGGTCTACCGTCTGTCTGCGAGCAGCAGCTAATGAAGACGAGAGGCGGGGTTTTTGTTACAAACCTATGTAGGTTAGTACAGGAAGTAAATCTGGAATCACTAACGAGTCGTTTTAGCTGTTCAGAATCGATTCCTTCTTTTGGGGGTCGATAACTCAGTTTGTTGTGCTCTTTGATTTTTTAAACTTTGCAGACTTTCACAAACAGCTACGTATATAACACATTACATGAAAGGGAATATCTGAAAAAAGCACTTTAATGTAAAACAGAAAACTTCACCAGTGATTGCACCTTTATTTTGTTAAAAATGACACTATATTTCCTCACTCTGTTAATTATTACGGTCATGCGGACAAAAACGTCCCCGTGTAAGTTGTTACTATAGAAATGAATAATATAACAAACAGATAGAATCTTACAGATCCGAACAGTACTGAAGCTAGTTGTAAATTTCATTATTTGACAGTCTTGCTAGCTGGTGAGTCAAAACGTCAGTGTAACTCAAAACAGCTTTTCACCCAAAACAAAGAACATGGCGTTTTACACGTTTCTACACCTGGTCCTGAAAGCGTCTTCATCAGCAGTATGTACTTATTTAAGCAAGATGCTATAGTAGCATTTGAAGTGCGCCATGCAAATGAGAAGCAGACACATGTTACGACAAGCTGCGATTCCACACCGCCAATTAAGGCTCTCCTGGCAGTGCGCGTGAACGCTTTCATTAGAGGAGATAATATTGCAGAGGGAAATGATAAGCAATCATTATGATGAATGTGCGGACATTACGGGGCCACGTTAATGAGGTGTAAATGATCTCATTATTTTGTTTGAAAGAGTGGAGATTAGATGAAAGTGGAGTGGACAGTGCTCGAGCATGTTCAGACAACTCGCTGCTAATTAGGAGCCAATCTCCAGGAGCCAATGAGGCGCAACCTTTTGGTAAACAATTACGCCTTCGTAGCTCAGGGCAACGCAGACAGGAACAGACAGATGATGGCGCGGAGTTGCCGGGTGGAATCTATCCACGGACGGGTTTCTTTCCGAAAATCGATGCATCTGGGAATGGAGTGATGGTTTCTACACGCCACTCTGATGAAGCTAGCGTACGAATCGGGTGAGATGTTACTGTACTACAAGATGAAGCTCTGTCAGCTCTAAACTCAGCAGGGTTGGGGGTTCAAGAGTAAATCACTTTTATTACAATATCTGCCAGAATTTAGCAGCAAATTGAACCATGGTTTCGACAGATCGAAAGACAATCAAGAAATAGAAATAAAATAAAATGGTAAAAAATATCCAGTGTAACATGTTTCAGTTCCCTACAATGTGTAAGGTGTTTTTTCACTATGCCTGTTCTCTTTCTCCTTCTCTCTCTCTCAAGACATTAAACCATTTCATTCTCTTAATGTCATACTCGTCAGTATGTTACATTAGCTATGTTTCCATCCATGTTTACCATCCAACTTATGTGAAAAATCGGAATTTGTTTGGAATTTGCAAATAAAGCAGCGTTCACGTCCCGTCCCGTGTGTTCAAGAGAACAAAATCGTCACTTCCGGGGAAACTGGCGCGTCTGGCTCTCATGATCCGTCGAGACAGAGTCACATGACTTTTTCGAGGAATTTATTTGGTAAATGTGTTTCCATCGTAGATTATGCGCGTGTCTTCTCACCGTATATAAAAAAAAAATCATGAGTTAATTTTTTATGCGCATTTTGGAGATTTTATTCGGTGTTTCCACCCAGCATTTTTATCTCTTTAATGCAATATCCCAAAATTTTTCTATTAACATGCAGATAGAAACGTAGCTGTTGATTATGTTTCCATTTCTCATTTAATTTAACATTTTTTAAAAAAGATTCTTTTTTTCCTCTTGAAATGAATTGCAGAAGTGCTCACATCATTTTATGTGAGCGTGTATTTATTTATTTATTTTCCATTCTAATACGAGTTTCAGACTCCTTCCATAAATGTTCAATAAACTTCACTACGTCGATGAAATTAAGTAAGAAAACATTTTTATGCCATTGTAATTGCCATTAGATTATGTGGAGCGTCGAACGTACAAGTCTCTTTGCAGGCTGTTACTATAGAAATGATAAAGTATCAGAACAAGACACTAATACAAACTCAACACCTTCTGACCAATCAGATTCAAGAATCTTCACACATGCGTTTAAATTTTCATCCTTAACCTCCGTCCATCGTTTGACCTGTACATTTGCAGATGTAATATTCCGTAGACTCCATATTTGTTTTTCCACAAGCCAATCAAATTCTACATGATACAATTGAAACCCCGCCCACTTAAACATGCCACCTGCCAGGCACTCGGCTCTAAAGAATTGTGAGCGTCGCTGGTACGCAGGTGTACGTTCATTTTTAGTATTGTTTATCCATCTAATTCTGGTATAGAATTTATCGTATGATGGAAACATAATTAGCGAAGCCTGTTTGATTGCTGCTACACGTAACATCAGCAGGAAGAAGCGCTATCGCCGTGATCTCCGCTATGGTTCTGAAAGTTGTTCCTCGGCGTAACAGATTTCCAAAAGAATATTATGTTGTCTTTTAGCCTTCCAAAATCTCAGTCTTGCTAATCTTGGAATGCTAAATTCTTCTGAAAAAATTCGAAAGGATTTCAGAAGAATTTGCGTGATCTCTCATCGTTTCTAGCTAAAAAATCTCAGAGGTAAAAGTGAAAAGACGACGGAAATATCTGCGATTTGTTGAAAAGCGGTGACAATACAGTGATAGAAACACGAAACAAAGACGTCCCACTTAAGAGTCCTGGCATGCACACGTGGCTTTTGTTATCCATCGTGCTTTGAAAAACGGAAGGGCCAAAGATAATGGGGACGGGTTTTTCAATCATTTTTATTCAGTCTCTCGATCCTAACCGCCATGGATAGCTTTTGTTTCCGATAAAATAAACCGCTGCCGTCAAAAGGCCTTTGTCAGAATGACATTTTTGACCTGACAGCGTAGTAAAAGAAAAGATAAAAAAGCACAATTAACACGATATCCGAAAAGCACTATGACCTGCAGAATTGTGAACGTCGCCAATGCGCAGGTGTAAGTTCCTCTTGGTCCCCCCCCCTGATTGTTTACCCGTCTATTGATGGTATAGATGTTGTCGTTCGACAGATGTGTAATTCGCGAAAGCTAGCGTATGATTGTCGCTACACGTCGCCATGAACTTTTCTAACCATGCATCCGCTATGAGTGTATCAACAAAACTCGTTTGAGTGACGCGATGTGTCTTTGAGAGAGCACTGTAATTAAGGGTGTCATATTGATGAAGGGCCGGGCCACGTTTCAAATGCATGCACACAAACACACGTTAGAACACGTATACACACACATGCACACAATAAGATGGAAAATGAAAAGCAGTTAGCTGAACGTTTAAGATTGACCAGACAACATGTCTTTTCATGCTATCTCTCTCTCTCTCTCTCTCTCTCTCTCTTTCTTCCTGACCACACACACACACACACACACTTAATTGATTTCCCCGTTTGTCTGATAGATTCTCAGATTATAAGAATAAAAGCGTTTCTCTGATCCGTCCGTCATTCCTGTTGTACTTCATTGATGATTGATAACGCTAAACTCAAAACCATATTTAAGTGTCAGGAGTGTCAATATTTGGACGCCGGCTGAAGGTGACCCTCGGCCTCGCCGTGTTTGCAGTGTGTGCACGTGCTGGGCTTTGGAGGTAAATTTGTAAGGGGCCGCTTATGTGCCGAGGCTATTATGGATTTGCTATCTGGGCCTGAAGTGTTGGCTGCTGATTATGTGATTAAATCAATAATCATTTCTCTCCAGTTTCCTCAGCGCCTCCGTTTCATCCCCCTTCTTCCTGTGTAGTTGAGCGGAACGGCCTGGTGAACACACAAACACACACAAACACACTCACACCAAACTCATGAACACGTACATGCATGTATGTGTATGCTTTCTAAATGCAACAGCAAAAATATTATATATTTATTTCTAAACATCAGTAATATTTCTAAACATCACTGCTGTGTGTGTTTTTATTTTTTATTTTTTTATTTTTTATGATTAATTTAATCTATTAGTCCCATTTATTTTTAATGCTATTTATATAAAACCTTATGGAGCTTATGGTTTCATGGAGCACTAGTTTGAATTAAAGATGCTGAGGGAAGATTATATAAAGAGAAACCTGAAAATAAAACTCAAATTCTAACACATGAAAAATGTACATTGTTTCACACATATCTATATTAATGATTATATACATTGTATATAGTATATTAGTAATTCAAATACAAATGATTTCCACAATTTGTTGGAAAAGAGCAAATGCTGTATACGCAAAGCACAACAACTCGTTTAACAGTCCTAGCTAGTATCAACTAACTAACTACTGTACTAACTAAGTAATTACTAACTAGCCTAACTTTTGTTCTAGATTTTATTTAATTTTAGCAGAAATCTAACGTTGGCGATGAGGAGGTCGAGTGCGACATAAAGATGAATATCCCAAAAATAGACACGTCGTAATTTTTAGTTACTGTACATTGATGGAATATTGGTAATATTTTAAATCAATTTATATTAAAGCTCACTAACTACACATCTTTAACCCCTGGTATGTTTCCCACCAACTTCGACGTCATGAAAAAAAAAAAGAAGCAATTTCACGTCACATGTTTTCAACTTTGGAAGCTCCACTATGACTGAGAAACTCATCAGCATCAGCGTCACGTATAAAAACGTGTGCTGGAAGTTGTGAAAAAGTATAAAAGCGGCCTCATTTCTCTAATAGTGGTCTCATGAGTCACACATTATACAAACCTGTGTGAATTAGCTTTGTCTCCATTTACTTTAACACAGCTTCATCCCTTTCAACAAAAAAAAAGTCTGTGGGGCTAATCTCGAGTACAACTTAAGGTGAACCCTGACCAATCACAAGGCTGTGTAGTCTACCACCTTTTTCAAGTGAAGAAACCTAGAAACAAACGGCTGGTGGTTAACTAGAATCTTTGGGCTGTCTTTGGGTAGCTCACTATCTCGTATGCTAACTGTTCATTAGCCGTGAGCTACATTAGCACACCGTTGTGGGTTTCTCTAACACACTATCTGTGTACTTAGTCCATGTATGAATTCATTTCAACAGTAAACATTGCTTATCACACGTATTAGCATTGCTTATATAATTAGAATCGATTCTTCACGGTTGTTATGCTTTCTGCCAGGTTTACCATCTAGCCTGCATGTCGTATTGTATAGCAAAGCGTTACACGTGGGATTTCTCTATTTAAGATCGAACACAGTTCCTTTTGTTCTTGGTAAGTTTTGGCGATGAAAAAAAAAATCCTGCTAACTATGACACACGTCGGGCAAGATTTAATACATGAAAGATGGTAAAAGTATTCTTTTTTTTTTCTCGCTGCCACACACACACACACACACACACAGACAGACAGACACACACACACACACACACTCACACACACTCACACACACACACACACACGGGGGCACTCTTTGGCACGGCACGGTGCCAACCCCTCCTCGGGAGCCACAAGTGCTCTCCTTGCCAGCGCTACCAGGCCTTCGCTGTTGTGTCTAGACTCCAGGAAATACAAAATTATGTTTGTTTACAAGCAACAGGAACTGTGTGGAGGAGCTGCAATGCTGTTAAAATGTTTTTCCCAGAGCACACATGTCTCTTTTCTGACTGCCAACAGGAACAACACATGATAGGAGTGTACATGATAAATATATAAATTCGTCATTCATCATTATTTCGATGATCTCTCTGTGTTTGTTAAAGGAACGTTAAGAAATAATGAATTATGGCTTGAACGAGAACAAAAGTACATAAGGACGAGTTAAGAGTTTAGATCGTTCTTATGTACATTACTATAAAAATATAAAATTTTATATATATATATATATATATATATATACACACACATTTATATATACACATTTTTTTTCTATGTCCAGCATACAAGATACAACACACAGTGTTTGTGCGGTTATGTACTGTACAAATACACAATTTCACTGATAATTGAGAAAGTGTGCTGAAAAAAAAAACAATATTAAAAATAAAATATTAAATAAAAACCATGGACGATGAGCAGCTTGAATTAAGTTGTGTTATTTAGTTTTTTATCATGTTAGTATGAATTCGAGCAAACACATATTTTCTTCTATGTGGCTTGGTGTTTAAAACTGTTATTTCCCCCATCACCGGAACCTTCCATGAAATCTGCCTTCGACATTTTTTCGTAATATGACCCCTTCGTTCCGACTCCTTCGTTCCACTTTTGGTTGTATGAAACTCTTAAAACAATTCCTCTGAAATCTTAAAATGCTCTGCAGGTTGTGTGTGTGTGTGTGTGTGTGTGTGTGTGTGTGTGTGTGTGTGTGTGTGTGTATACGTGTTGGTGTGTTAGCTCCGCCGAGAATCCCTTGGCTCTCTCCCTTAAATCCATACCCAATAAAAATCAGCGCCATGTCGAAAAACAAAAGCGAGGCCTAAACATCTGTAAAACATCGATCCCTGCAGATTGCGACTGCGCCGCGGTCTGCTCGCATATCTAATGAGAAAAGAAATCATTTTTGATTAATTAAGCCAAAAACAGGGGGATGGTTGAGGGCTCAGTAGGGGGAGGAGGAGGTGAGGACACACGCTCGGCTCGGCGGCTTTGATCAGAAGGACATATTGGTCAGGCGTCCCTGCTGATTCGTGCCTTACAGTCACAGTGGGGTACGTGTTTACCCAACAGGCGAATAAAACAGAGCCAAGGTTGAGCTCCACACACACACACACACACACACACACACACACACACACACACACACACACACACATACACACACACACTCTCTCTCGCCCACACATGCAGCACAGGCTGATAAGGCTATACAGAGAAGCACGGTAAAGCCGTTACTGTATGTATTCTTTCCAAAACTGCTGTGCGAGATGAATCGATATAAGATATAAGAAAAAAAAAAAACTACGGGGTTGAATTTCTCTATACCACTCATTACAAATAAACCCCAAATCTATTAATACCACAGTATTACTGTTGATTCTGTTCCGCTTGCTTTTCTATAACAGCAGCTGTGACAGGAGTTCCAGTTTTTTTTTTTGCCGTTTAACAAAGAAAATTGTAATGGTTGAGATTTGACGTTTTCTTTTAGGGGACACTTATTAAACATTTATGGACGGAGGTTCGGTTGTCTCCTGTACGTTTTTCTGCCATGAGAAAGTCAAGAGAGAGGCGAAAGATTTAGAATTTACAGTGCTGTAACGTAAGCGATAACAGGAACTAACTTCTTTCGTGGACGTTAAATGTGACTAAAAATGGATAAAAAGTACTACAGTACGTGTCGTTTTTTTAAAAAAAAGAATTCATAAATAAATGGTTGGCAAAGTGCTGTAATATAAGAGGAATAAAACACATCCGGTCGTCCAAAATATTCAGCTCCAAAGCAGAACTAAACTCCACTTGTTGATTATTTCCCTGTAATAGCACATCAAGAGTTTTATTCCTTACATATTAAAATAAACATTCCTTTTAATTCCCCTTATCCGTTTCATCATTAATTACAGTGCCTGGTATGTCTCGACACAACCTTTAACTTTAAATCCATTTCAGTTCCGTTACAAAATGTGGAAAAGTTCAAGGGGGGGAAATACTTATGCAAGGATACACTGTATGAAACCTATTCATTCTCATATCCTGATTTACATATGATAAAATATAGTATGTGATAATTAGTAGTGTGGGAGAACATAATAGTAAGAAATGATGGTAAGTGTGTTGAGCAGTGTGTAAGGTTTTGATAATCATGCTTCAGTTTATGTGGATCTGGCAACCCAGGTCATGTTGTCGATATAGAATACCACGTTTGGGCTGGTTTAATGCCAGACATAATAAAAATACTGAGTGTTTACTCAAACACTGTCTGATTAAGACCCTTATAGACCATGAAAAGACATTCACACACACACACACACACACACACACACACACACACACACACACACACACACACACAGACACACACACACACACATGCAAACACCTTACTCACACACTGTACTGTCTTTTCATGCAAAACATACGCACACAAACACACTTTCAGGAGTCTTGCTCATTCCTGGTGTCTGAGCCATATCTGAGTCAGCCATATGTGCTTCAGTTGTTTTTTTTTTTTTTTATCTGATTTTCACAAAGTCAGACAGGTTGAAACCTGGAGAGCGTGGGAATCTTCTCAACTCTTTGTCGTTTTATTTTCTCGAGCCCGGTTTATGAGCTGGTTGACATGTCATGAGCCATTAAGCTCATGTCATTGCCGCCTGTGTGTGTGAGTGTGTGTGTGTGTGTGTGTGTGTGTGGGTGTGTGGGTGTGTGTGTGTGAAGGCCCTCACACTCAGACATTGGCCCTTTGTTTCTTTTGCTCACCATCAGCTCCCGGATTTGTCACCAAGGACGCGTTTCCCAGAATGCACCAAGACCCCTCGTTAGCTTACAGTCACAGTCGCTGATTGCCGTGCACACACACACACACACACACACACACACACACGCACGCACACCCACACACGCACACACCAATCTTTTTGTTGCACTCATGTCATCATTGGCATTATTTACTTTAACAGAATAATTATCCAATAAATATCGAACTATTTCATTTATATATATATATATATATATATAGATTATGTAAGGTTTTTAGTTTTTAAATATAGCTTGTAATTAGTGTGTTATTACTCCCCTCCACCCCCACCCCCCAAAAAGCGCTTAATAAAAAAAAAACTCTGACATATACATTTAGAACATAAATGTACCTAATGTGTATAACATACAACGTACACACAAATATTTGCTAACATTTTCATATTTACTGTATTTTAATTCTGAACACAGTCATCGCACATTATAAAACATTACACACTATTTACACACTATTTACATGTATACTATACGTATACATGCATTACACTTTATATCCAACTTTATAATGCATTATGAAGAGTTAACATGATGCACTGTAAGTGATGGTATATCACTGATACCCAAGAAACTGCACACACCTTCTTGTAATGAGCCCTGCCCCGATATTTTTAGTTATTTACTTTTTAATTAAAGAATTCATTATTCCAGAGAGATGATAAGGAAATCAAATTTCAAAACTTTACTGCTTCTTAAAAATAATAATTATAAATAAATAAATAAATAAATAAATAAATAAATAAATAAGATCAAGTGTGTCTATAATTAAACATGAATCAACCTGGAGCTGAACTTCTCGGGTTTTGGTGGTAGTATACTGTGTTATAAATGATACATTATGCAAACAATTCATGATGCTTAATAAAGATGGATGTGAAATATATAAATATGCATTTCTGAATGCATTGTAACATGATATGACTGTATTGATAACTCATTAAACATATGCATATCACCTTCATGAAAAAAGAAATTCAAAAAAAATGTTTTGATTATATATATATATATATATAT
>JAFFST010052644.1:43396-58663 GCA_022414735.1 Noturus placidus
ATTCAAGTGAAGATGGGCGACTGGAGACAATATTACATTTCGTGTAATTAAAGCAGTAAGACATTTTTTTAAAACAGCCTTCGGTTTTAAAAAGTGACAAATTTGCAATAGTGAGCCCCCTCCCCCGTGCCAAAAAAAAAGAAACACATCTTGACATTTTAGTTTGCGCAGTTGTATTTCACCTCATTGTTTCTTAACGTCGAATTTTATGCATGATAAAATATAATATGAAGTATGATTTTATATTCCTCCCCACAATTGAACTAACCTTAAACAGTTTTACACATTACTACCTTCATTCCACTTACAGTATGTTCACTTTGCTGTCCACATTACTGTACTCCACGTCTCCACACTCATTTACACATGCCATGACTTTTGCACTGTTTTTTTTTTTCAATACCTTACTGTATATTCCACTTGCACGGCTGCTAACATGACATTCTTACGTGTCACTTGCACTGCCACCCCTACCTCACCTCACCTCCTTGTCTCTTTTCAAATTCAAATTCAAAACCACAGCACTTTACACTTAATGCGACTTGCTGTTTTGCACTTCTGGTTAGCTCCTCGCTGCATTTCTCTGGCTTTGTATCTGTTCAATGTCAATAAAGTTGACCCTAATCTAATCTAATATAATCTTTTGACTTCCATTTCCAATGAAATAAAACACAAATCATTCACTTTTGCATTATTTTTATTTGACTTTATTCCTGCCCATGGAAAGAGAAGTCTGGCATGTTAGGGCACCGTGAGGCATTTCTATTTACCACCTTTTTATAAATCCTTCTTTTATGGACATCTGATGAGAAGCAGATGAACACATGTATCAAGTATGCATGCATCCATCTTTTATACTGTTAATTAGACTAGGCTTTTATTTCAAGGAGGAGCAGATAAAGCATTTTATGATAAATTGAATGCCGGAAGCTTCTCTGTGGATTGGACGAGGTAACTGTGTATTATTAGTTTGCTCACAGGGCAAAATCCAATAAATGCGCTTGACTCATCTGTGTTCCTTTTAATATGATTCATCACTTGATTTAAAGCTCTGTAACAATGTGCTTATGGAGAAAGACGACGCAGGTCTGGGCTTATGATAATAAACTGGTCAATACAACAATGAAATGACCAGGAGGTTGTGACTAAAAATCATAAACATATCTAGACATGGAAGAAAAGTAAACATATTCCCAAAAAATTGTATCTGGAAGAAAATTCCGACACGTTCCCTTGGAATAACGCTCAACTTAAGTGTCACGGTGTGATGATTAACGTTTAAGAATATGTCTAAGTGTATATTTTGTTGCTTCAAAAGTTACCGATGTTAGCTTTTACGTTTATTGTTTTATATTACGCAAAAAATAATAATAATACGAGCTAAATTAGCTAACAATATATTTTTCTGCAAACCGACATCTAGTCTGTTAGATTCCATTATTTGACTATTTATTTTATGAAATGTGAAATACATTAGTTTCCACATGTATTGTTTAATGTTAATCACCTCCGCTTTCCGCAAAAAAAATACCTAGCTTCTTTAAACTACTAGATTTGATTATTTGACAGATTTTAGCAGGAAATGTGATTTAGTCATATTGGAAGAAGTTTAATTTGCTTTAAAAAATGTCTGAGTTTACCTTCCACACTCAATGGATTACTAGCTACATCAGCTAGGCAATTTTTCTCTGCAAACGTAACCCTGCTCGATTTGATTGACTATATTTCTTTTATTAAAATTAAGCGAGAAACATGTCTTAGTCATATTAGGAATAAGTGACTTTGAGGAACATGATGGGGGAACCCTTAATGAATGATTCTACACGTTTGTTTTTTTAAAGAAAGCGATCCAAGGAGAACCCTTTTTACAAAGCTAAGAAGTGTATAAAAAAACTTAAAAAAAAAAAAAAAGGTACATCTAGAAATTAAAATGGTTTATTGGTTTGTCCATTATGGGGTACCTCGAAGGTTTTTTGAGAACCCTTCAACAGTATCTGCATACCTAGTAGAACCTATTTAGGAAGCTAAGCTTAGCTGTATTGGGAAAAAGTCAGTGTTGTAGCCAAAATGTAAGAATACATAACTTCATTAAATCTAGAACCTTAATTGTTTCCTTAGTGTCTGCATTATGGTGGAACCCAGTTTCAGCTAGAACTCTACAACACAGCGTTTCCTTTTTAAGAAGAACCCTTAACTATCTTCATGTATATAAAAAACTACACTCTTAGAAGAAGAAGAAAAAAGAAGACCAAATCTAGAAGAATAAAAGGTTCTTTGGTTTGTCTATTATGTGGAAACCCTGAAAGGTGTTCAGATAGAGCCTTATGACTGAAGTAGAACTCTTTTAAGAAGATCTCTTGATTGATTTCGAAGAACTCAAAGCGAGTACATAAGAAACTACACTCTTGGTTTGACCATTATAGAGGAACTCTTAAAGGTTTTCCTGTTTCCTTTTAATTCAAGATGTAGAACCCAATAAAGATGCCAAGAACCCTAATCTACCTGAAGAACCCTTGAGGAACCCTTTTTTTCTGAAAAGAATTAAAAAAAAAAAAAAACAAAAAAAAAAACTCGTTTAAAATCAATCAAAATGAATGCAATTCTATGGAGGGGCGCATACTTTCAGGACAGTGGTGCACATTCTGTTGTCCATCTAGGTTCCTAATACTGTTATGGTTAAGGCACTTTTGGTGGTTTTAGCAGCGCAGCGATGCTAACCTTTGACGTCTCACAGCTCTGTGATCACTTCAGATAAAAATGTCTGTAATAACAGTAATCATAACAATTTATTTTATTTCTACACTGACATTTTCACACTCAAGTGCATTTGGACTTGAAAGCTGTACTCAAGTGTTATCTTTACGAGGTAGGTCATAAATGTATGCTTTAATTTCAAACTCCTGGAAAACAGGATGTATCCACTGAACCCCCACACACATACCACACAGAAATTCCCTTGATGAATGTGTCTTGTGAATCACTAAGTTCCATGGCAACATGGGCACCATGCCACGGCTTTGAGAGGCTCTACGGGGCCACGTGAAAGGGTATTTTCACAAGGTCCGGATCCCACCGCTACATCACATCCTGGGCCTGGAGTTATACACACACACACACACACACACACACACACACACACACACACACACACAATTTGGATGCTGAGTCCATACTCTGTGCTTCGTAACCAGGGTTCATAACCCAAGAAGCTGTTGGCACGGCAACGATATAACAATATTCTATCTGAAGGGAGGAAACAGTAGCTGGATTACAAGGATGATGAACTTTGAGAATCAGATCCCAATTATTTCAGGACTCGACTCGTTTCATCAAGGGCAAAGTGTTTCCAGATATCTCTTACATCAAAACAGCTGATTTCACTAAGAGAAAAAACAAAACCAAACAATCCCTACTTTGTTAAAAAGGTGGGTATGATTGAAATCAGGTGGTGCCAGGGAAGGCTGAAATACACACTGGCACAATCATTAATGGATGATACTGACGCTGAGGAATCTCTGAAAACCATTAGAGGAGAGATTTGAATACCTTTACATATTCCCAGAATAACAAAACAAACAAACAACAACAACAACAATAACAGGAGGAGCTGTAAACAAAGCACTGCTTGTAGCGCTCCCTATTCCCTACAAAAGGCATTGTGGGTCCATCATCTGGTTGCTAACCTATTGCAGTGCATTGTGGGAAGTGCCCTGGATATCCTAAACTAAGCTAAATGGTAAATGGCACACTTTTAACCAAAGCGCTTTACACTGTGTCTCATTCACCCATTCACACACACACTCACAGTAGCAGAGCTGCCATGCAAGATGCTAGCTTGCCATCGGGGGCAACTTAGGGTTCAGTGTCTTGCCCAAGGACACTTCGGCATGTGGAATTATCCGGGCCGGGATTCAAACCACAAACCCTACGATTAGTGGACAACCCGCTCTACTGACTAAGCCACAGCCGCCAAGCTATCAAAGCTATCAAATTGATAAATGAACAAAGCCTGCTATATAGGGTGTGGTTTAATCAGTAGACATTCATATTAGAGCCCTAAATTGATGATAGACTGAGGTCCAGTCGTGCATCCTCTCCAAAAGTAAGTGCCCCAAATATGTAGATGATACCTGAAGCTTTACCATCTGACATTCGAGTCTGTAATTCGCCACGTCCTCATAAATTACACTTGTAAATTCCATCTGCCAATAACTCTGAATGTTTTTTTTTCTCCCTCTAAAACACGACATAGTTGGCTCATATGCCCGCTTTAACCACGTAAACACCCAGGCTTCAGATTTACAGTTCTGACTTTTACCATGTTTTCTCTTTGTGTTACTCTAGCTGGCGAATAATACACTTCAAGATGCTTTAGCTAGCTAGCTGACTTAGTTAATAATGATTCACGGAGAACCTGACTATAAATTCACACGTTAACATCAGTTTCTCTCACACCATTTTCTCAGACAGTTCTGGCTGTATGGTAAATCACAGGATTACATTAATGTTCTAATATGTTACCGTTTCTATGGAAACAACGTACCCACGGACATGTTTAGTGCATGCTTCGGTAAATCTGCTTATCATTGTATTATTATTATTATTATTATTATTATTATTATTATTATTATTATTATTATTATTATGTTCGCCATTGCTGTAATAATCTGATATGATGAAGTTCAACGGTAAGGAGACATTTATTAAACATTTATCGAGAAAGTCTCCAGTGTCAGCACTGGAGGTTTTCCCTTCTCAAAACTCAAAGCTTTGCTTCTCGAACATCACAAGCTGCACTTGTTCGTCTTGTTCATTTAACCCTTTAGAGCTGCTGTAACTTAATTGACAACAGGAACTCATTTTTAGACATTCCATCACGTGAAAATGTAATTATAAACGGTTAGAATGTACGAAAAGTGTCATTTTTCACAAATCGTTGTGGTGTAAAAGGAATAAAACACTTTACACTAAGCCTTACAGGAAAATTTGCTTGTATTTCCTCATCCATAAGTCTGCTAAATGAGTAAATGTAAAATATTAATTTCAAATAATAAGAGAAATTATAAACAGGAGTCAAAACTTTAGGCAGAGTAATATTCAAATGATGGAGTTGCTGTTTAAAACCTTCAAAACAATGGCTCTTGATTCATTTATTAACATGTCATCTATAATTCTATTTGAGTTTTTCATAAAAAGAATTCAACTGAATTATTGTTAGCAATTAAACTTGTTCACCTGAAAACGACAAGATTTAAACCTTACGTCCATCTTCTTATCGTAGTTTTCAACTATTCTTATTTAAGTTATATGTAGTAGTGAATTGTGTCTGTTTCTTCATGGCCGGATGTTCTAATATTTATCCATGCTGCCACAAGGAAGGCATTAAAAACACTTCATAACTCAAAGTGAACTTTAGTGCTGTCAGTGCAAAAAATACATCAAAACTTACGCCGTGCATCACATAGAGTTGCCCGTCAAGGACATGTGACTGCAACAGGCCTCAGAGGAGGCGTGCATCAAATCTCAGTGATTAGAATGGAGAAGTACGTTTGTTACAGAGATATAATTGAGTGTTACTCACCAACAGGTACGCTCAGATCAAACGGCTCGTCCAGCAAATCTGGCCACTTTAAATTCCGAATAAGTCACGTCGGGCCTTCCTGACCTCCTCTCCGAACTGTAAAGAGAGAGGGAGAAAAAAGTACACTATAAATAATACATCTCCATTACAGCGAGCAATGACTGAAAGGAAACCCTCAAAATCCGAACATAGTAGCCTGGCGTCTTTCTCACAGCGTCTCTCAGCTCGGCCATCTGCTTTCTCATGCGTCTACGCTTTCATAGCGCCGCGGCTTATCAGGAGACCTCTGCCCCTGTCCCCTTTTCTGTTTCCCAACGCTGTTAACGTCCCCTATATGGCGTAGACAGGGCCGAGTATTGTGGGGTGGAAAATACCTGAGCAATCGTTTCCCCCCGAGATGAAAGCGCAGAACGTTTTCTAAACAGGATCTGGATGGTTCCTGTTGCTCCTTGGAGCTTGTTGAGTAAATGCTGCCTTTAAGATGGGTCCCTTCTGGGGCTCCAATTAACATCCGTGAACGTTTAGCCACAGGAATTAGTCACCATAGTGGCGTGAGGCTTTGATGTTTTGCAAGCACTGACTCCGTGTTACAAGAACTGGGTCAGAACAAACGCTGCCGATCTGTAGTATCGCGTTTGCATTCTGTTCCTGTCAGCAAGGTGTGTTATTCATAGTGATTTTTAAAAGTTTTTTCCATGTGTGAGATCCTGTAGCCTGTCAGACCGAGACATTCTGGATAAGTCATCAGGAAAACCACAAAAATGTGAAAGTCACGGACAAGGTATGACAATGCTGGCATGTTTGTTTATTTATGTATTTATTTATTTATTTAATTAATTAAACCACAGTCCTGTTGAAGTCTTGAATGAGTTTTCTCATAAGGTGTTGATTAGTTTTCTATAACAGCAGCTCTGACAGCAGTGCAGCTTCGAATCACAGGTTTATATTAAAGCAGTTGTTCAAATCCGTCACTGTCTCTTTAGTAAACTGACTTTTGTCATTGTCTTGCTTTTCATACAACTGAAAGCTAATAATAAACACACAAAAAAATACGTTGTTGTTGAAAAAAAAAAAAAAAAAAAAAATTTAAAAAACACTACTTAAATTGTAGATATGGTGAAATTTTCGGTAAGGAAACACTTGTTTGGAAGGAGTCTCCAGTGTCATTGATTTGTAATGGTATTTATGTGTCTCTGGCAACCTGAATTGGCAAAATTGCAATTACACCAAATTGTCTTTCGCAGTGATGAGACCTTTTACAGCTGCACTCAAGTTCGACGTACGTGAATCACAAAGGGCTTTGGCTGAATGCGAGTTGTGATGATGTGACATGATGCGTTTTGGCCCGAATCTGTGGTGATTTTGAAAAATTGCAAGCTCCTCTGATTTGAAATTGCGGAGTTCACGGGATTTTGCAAAATCCTGGAAGGACCGTAACACAAATTTTACAACAAACAAACTATTGAACTCATTGTTTAAAACACTTAAACATGTACCCAGATGTGTATATCGCTGAACTAATGACTCAAGTTTGAATCTTTTGATTAGTACCACTTTTAATTTTCTACCTAACGTCCTTCCAATGTAGTTGCAGCAGCCACAGTCTGGTATAGTCCAGTTTACCACGTGTTCATCTCAGATACAACGTCTCGAATTGATTCTTGACAATTTTGACCACAGATCCTTATTTCCCTTTTTCCGCAGAAGCGCTTTCCGCCATAATAACAAGATCAAAATGAGATCACCGAGGTCCCGTCAAAATCTAAAACGAGTTATTAGAGATTGCCAAGAATTCTTGACTTTAAAGCTTCGAATGAGCTTTGCTAAATAAGCTGCGTTTATTTATATGACCCATGGTGCGCATGAATAAGCGTTATGGATGAATGTTGCTGAACACGAGTCCCTGGAGGATTCACTCGCTCATACGCAGCTGAAAAGAGACGGATGATGGTGCACTTCAAAAACCCTTGTCATTTGTCTTGCAGAGGAAGTACGTATGGGGTGGAACGCAAGAAGAAATAACATCAGATTGATCCAGACATGCTTCTACAGTGGGGACAGCGAGATGTGTCCCTTGACGACAGAGATTGACAAAAGAAAACAAAGTTCAATTAAAGAAAAAGGAACTTGAGAGGAGGAGGAAAAAGCCTTGATTGATATGAGAGTATTTTAAAAAGGACCCTGTAGTGCAGAGATAGCTGCTACATGCTGACGACATAAATTCTTCAGGAAAATGGATGGTAATTGGCATCTAGACGTTTTATTACGAGGACAGGATACAAATGTCCATCTATCCATCTTTCTCAATCACTCTTTCAATTTCTTTCTTTCTATTTATGGACAGCTGTGGCTCAGTTGGTAGAGCGGGTTGTCCACTAATTGTAGGTTTGGCGGTTTGATTCCCGGCCTGGATGACTCCACATGCTGAAGTGTCCTTGGGCAAGACACTGAACCCTAAGTTGCCCCCGATGACAAGCTAGCACCGTGTTTGGCAGCTCTGCTACCTTTGGGGTGTGTGTGTGAATGAGACACAGTGTAAAGCGCTTTGGATAAAAGTGCACCATTTATTCCAACCCCCCAAATAGATAACATTGTGAAGTACTAAACATACATTTCCATGGAGACTCCTTCGGCATATTCGGAATAGTATTATTATTATTAAAAAAAAAAATAAATAAATCTATCAGCACCTTCTGACCAATCAGAATTAAGAATTCAAGAATTCATTGCTGGAAAAAAAGTAGCTAGTTATACTAGCTAGCGAACACATTTAGCTACTGAACTTACTGTACATGCTAACTACTGAACTGACTAGCAAACTAGCTTGACTAATTTTATTGATAAACAACATTGTTAAAATTAATCTGATATATCTAACCAGATGGAATAAATAGCTGATAATCTGGCAATACAAATTGAGAATCTCATGCATGCTAACCTGTGATAAATGCTAGCTGCATTACTAGCAGCTTCCTAGCTGGCTATTTTTAATGATGAAAATTGTGTTTTTTATGGCGTATTTTCACGTTTGACCACTCTGAAATGAATCACTGAAAAAAAACACAAGATTTACAACTCTGAAGGGAAAAAAAATAACGGCAACAAATTTATCTCTGAAAAAATGCATTTTTATAGCTCGTAGGATTTCTTGTAGAATAGGGAAACATGTTTTAAAAAAAAAATGCTCTACAGCCATTGTCAGAAGGTTCTTAAAAGTGGTAGTGCTCAAGTTTAAAACACGTCTGTGTCCACTTGTTGGATCACGCCGAGTACGCTAAATTCTTTTTTAGCTTAGAAGCACACGGCACTGTTGGTCCAATGAGGGAAGTGTGAGGAACTGAAAGTGGTTTGGAAAGCACTAGAATGTTTCACCAAGCTCCCTCCTGCTTGGCTTGTCAGATGGTGCACACTTGTGCAAAGTGAGTTTGTGGAAATGATGCCAGGCAAAGAGAGCAATGAGACACAGTTTTGCTTAGCATTTACATGCTAACGTGTGCTTTTGGGGAAAGTGGGTTGACTTTAGTAGTGAGATGGAGAAGTAACTCTCTTTGTCATGTTGTTTGTAACAGATTTTACATATTTACTTACGTCTTTTAAATAATACCAGGAAAGTGCTCAATTCTACTCTACGCCCGAAAGTTCATTGTTGTTTTTTTTTTTCTTTAAAAAAAAAGCAAAATAGTGCCATTGTTTGTGGTCGTAAAGGCGGTTATTTTTTTCTGTGTGTGTGTGTGTGTGTGTGTGTGTGTGTGTCACTTTTTACTGAAAAATTACAGCTCTTGCTACAATTCCTCAGCAGGGACCCCATTCTTGACCAGATTTTTTATCCGAGAATCACAATTATTTCACTCATGCTCTCTTTTAAAAGGCATCCCTACTGTGATTAAGAAGACGCTGCGCTGTTCATAAATGTATTACAGGCAGGAAATCATTAACTTATTTCATATGGCGGGAGTGGGTGCGGGTTATTGACGTAACAACAACGCATTCGAGACTTGTTTTATTTTTGTTGTGAAGCTTTTCCATCAGACAAAACAATGCTTGTTTTTTTTTTGTTGGCTTTATTATGTTTTTTTATTTATTTTTTTTTGTTTGTTTTTTTTTTCCATGGTCTTACTAAGTGCTTGAGCATCAAATTGTTAATACGAGGCTTTCCAACCGGCTAAAAAGAGCAGATTTATGATGCCCAGTGAAGGAAAACAAAAGCAACAGATGCCATCGTGAATGCAGAGCGAAAAAGCGAGACGGAGTAGAGCTCGAGATAAATCAAATGTTGTGTCAAGGGAAGAAAAACAACAAACCAAAAAAAAAAAAAAAAAGGAAAAGATGACGGGTAAAAAAGTAAATCCGGTAGAGACGAGACAGAAAAACAATGGACATGTGATGAGAGAAATCAGGTGGGAAACAAAATAAGGATGAATGACAGGCGACAGGGTCGAACGAGAGGCTTCCGCCGACGTTTTACAGACTGGAGGAAAAAAGTCAGAGAATCCGACAGTTTGCACAGATGGTGACCACCCTCGGTCAACATTCAAATAAAAAAATCCGAACGATCCCCCTCTTTACCCCTCCCATCCCAAGTCTCTTTTCCTTCTCTCTGTCTCTTTCTTTCTCTCCATGAAGCCAGCCAGAGATAAAAGGTTGGGGCGTAAAAGTGTTTAAGTAGGCAGAAGTTGTAAAAGAAAGGGGGGAGAAAGTGAATCTCCATTCAGTGAGTGCGCAATCCTTTCTGCCTTGTTAAGCTTTATTAAATTCGGTCCTTCTTTCCTCACCGTCTGGCTTCTTTTATAAATTCCTCCTCATGCGTGGCTCCTAGATTTTTATGCTCAAGGAATGTGGAGCCTCAGAACATTAGCGCACTAAGCATAACCTCTTATTCCGTGTCGGGAAGTCAGTCAGTAGCGGCGTGCAGGAATTTGGGAAATTAAATTAATCCGCTTCTCGGGGTGGGTGAAACAGTCACTGTCGTTATGATCAAGTGATACAAACTCTTTCTCCAGGGCGATCTGTTTTCCTGAAGCCAAAACACAATAGCAGTTTGTCCTCTGTAAGGATAAAAGCTTCATTTAATATACACAGCTCTCAGTTTGCACTGAAAACTTTGGGGGAAGGGGGTGATTGGGTGTGGGTGGGTGTGTTTGTAAAAATTATGTAAAAATTCACAGATTGAACTCTGGTTTCAATGTTTACAATAGGGCTGGCCATTTTGTATGTCCGAATACATAGTGGAGCTTATCCAATGCACTTCATGCTTTAGTCCCAGTGGAGGAGGCGTGTCGTCTGTGACAATTTGTAACTATGTAAAATTCCTGCAAGACCATGTTGGAATTTCAGTAGATTTGTATGAAAAGCTATTAAACTAAATCATTTTGTGAAAACGATACCGTTCTTTCCTTTCCGTACGAAATGACTTGTCTTCTTCCATGGAATACTTTGGACTTAAAAGTTAAAACTACTTTTCAAAAGAAAAACCTCTACTGAGCAAAGAATTTAGGGTATTATTATTATTACCCCCTCTGTCTAACACGACATGCAAAACCTTTGCAGAAACATTAACATAAACTGACATCCAAATGCTCTGTTGTATGGTATTTTAAACAACATGAAACCAGCACACACACCAGACAACAGGTTTAAAAGCAGGTATGGATTCTTGATGCGCTGAGTGAAAAAGAAGCAGCAATTGATTGGAATTTAATCCTTGATTGAAGCGCATCTGTCTGAAGTCTCTTGCTCTACTTCCACTCGTGTTTTTTTTTTTTTTCTTTAATGAGCTGTTCGGGAGGAAGCGCCGAGGTCTTAAATCACATCGATGGACGGGTTGGTTAGAAGACCTCGGAAAGCACGACTAATGCTTATGAAAGACCAATCAATGGCGGGGTGGGAGAGGTGAAGAAAAGGAGTGACATTTCTCTTTTCATCTCCCACTGACTGCACCACCCTCTTTTCCCTCTCTCTTTCTTATGGGACTTCTTTTTTTAATCAATATGTTTATCTGCCTTTTATCCGTATAGCAAGGTTAGATGTGGAAAATAAATGTAAGTGGATACAAGATCCACCAAGGGTCCACCAACCTACCAGGTAAAGAGATAGATAATGTACATAGTCATTTCCTGGGACATAGCTGATACAGCTGTAGTGAGAACCAATCAGGGGGCATCCTTATAAGGTGCTTGAATAACCTCAAGTGGCTCTTCTAGATTCAGTGGAGCAGCAGATATATTCCAAGGCTTTACTCGATCATCAGGTTCTTCCCCCTACCACAGGGACTAAACCCAGCAACCCTACCCAGAAACCTCTTTTCCACCCATAATTGCAGCCACAGTGCTGCTGATGCTGACCTGATATTTTGCCAGTCTCACTCACTGAATAAGATCCCAAAGTAATCCAGATTGGGCAAGGACTCTTTACACACCTGAAGGGAGCATCCCATTGTTTTCCAGGAGAGAACCATGGTCTCAGACTTAGAAGTGTTTGATGGAGGTCTGCTTCAGATGTTAGCTCAACCGTAGGGATTGGGTGCAATTCCAGGCGAACAGCAGGCATGTCTTCGATGGACTAAAGAACATAAAAACATACATGTAATTGGAAGTGAGTCTCCCAAGTTGGGACAGCTGAAAAACTTTCATCCTATCATCAAATTCCAACAATTCTTGGCTGGAAGAGGATAGAGGGCTTTCCCTACATGTGTGACACAGCAGGAGCCAAAGTTCGAAAAGATGGGGATATTCCTTCACCTTTCTCAGAGGAAGCATGTGTTTGCCTTCACCCTTCTAGAGTGGTAGGTGTTTTATGATTGGGGACAGTTTGCTAGTAGATATGGGGGACACAGTGGCTTAGTGGTAAACACGTTTGACTCGCACATCTAGGCTTCGGGGTTTGAATCCCACCTCTGCTCTGTGTGCTCTCTGTGCTGTGGGGCCTTCCTCTGGCTACTCCAGTTTTCTTCCCCATTCCAAAGTTTGTTGGTTGGTGTGAATGTGTGTGCAAATATACCCTGTAATGGATAGGCATCTCATCCCCCATCCAGAGGGTCCCCCACATTGTGCCCCGAGTTCCCTGGGATAGGCTTCAAGCTTCCTCGTTCCCCCTTGAGTAGCTGTATGAAGCGTAGGTGAAGCGTAGGTGAAGGTCCAAGCACATTAATAGAGAGGCGAAGGGAAGGAAAATATGTTGTAGAAAAAAAAATGTACAAGCAATAGGGATAACCACACCCTGGAGAGGATTGTGAAACAAAACCCACATTCAAAAATGTGGGGGAGATTCACAAAGACTGGACTGCAGCTGGAGTCAGTGCTTCAAGAACCACCACGCACAGACGTAAGCAAGACACGGGTTTCAGCTGTTGTATTCCTTGTGTTAAGCCACTCTTGGACAAGACACAGCGTCAGAAGTGTCTAGCTTCTCACTGCTGCTGAGTGGTCCAAAGTTATGTTCTCTGATGAAAGCAAATTTTGCATTTCCTTTGGAAATCAAGGTCCCAAAGTCTGGAGGAAGAGAGGAGATGCATTCCACGTTCCAAAGAATCCACGATGTTTGAAGTCCAGTGTAAAGTTTCTACAGTATGGTTTGGGGTGCCATGTCATCTGCTGATGTTGGTCAACTGTGTTTTCTGAGGTCCAAGGTCAACACAGCCATCTACCAGGAAGTTTTAAAGCACTTCATGCTTCCTGCTGCTGAGCAACTTTATGGAGATGCAGATTTCATTTTCCAACAGGACTTGGCACCTGCACATAGTGCAAAGCTACCAGTACCTGGTTTAAGGACCATGGTATCCCTGTTCTTAATTGGCCAGCAAACTTGCCTGACCTTAACCCTATAGAAAATCTATGGGGTATTGTGAAGAGGAAGATGTGATACGACAGACCCAACAATGCAGAAGAGTCTTAAGCAATATTCTAATTTTCTGAGATACTGATTTTGAGGTTTTCATTAGCTGTTAGGTATAATCATCAGAATTAAAAGGAATGAACACTCGAAATATATCAGTCTGTGTGTAATGAATGTATACATTATACTAGTTTCACTTTTTGAATGGAATTACTGAAATAAATCAACTTTTTGATGATATTCTTATCATATGACCAGCACCTGTGTGTGTATATATATATATATATATATATATATATCTGTTTCCTGAAAACATGTTCGATATGCTTTGTTTTCGTTTACTTGATTTCCATAGCAATGCCCCACCCATTACCACACCCATAAAATGTCCCGAAACACCCTACACAGCCGGATAGCATGTGGTGACACAAAAAATTTGCACCGATACACGATTTCTAAAGAGTTTATTCATGAGAAATGCAACAAAACCAGTCATTATTTTCTGAGATCTGCTTAGAAGGAAACACAAAGCAACAAAGTAAAAATGACATCGTTCTGCTCTTTATTTTCACCTTAAAGCAAACAGCGGTCTTAAGTGACAGTGTGCGAGGATGTGGCAGCCGTTTTCCTGGTGTCAGCCCAACAAACAAACAGCGGCGAGCAATCCCTAACCTTTGTTCAAAGGGCCCATCTAATCTGTTTCCACTTTTCTTAATTAGGAGAGCGGGGAGAGTTTTAATGCACGCAGTGATAATGGAAAAAGCGCTCGCAGGTGCTAATTAAAAAGGGAAACGAGGAACGCCAGCCACCTACTTTATTTGGGGGTGAACTTATGAAGTCTACATGCTTCGCCTTCTATATTCTCACCCTAATATTTGTACTGAAATAAAGTGCTAATGGTGACCGAACTGTTGCAAATTAAAAGAAGAAAAGCAGGTGAATGAGAAAAGGAGATGAAAGACGACAGTGTGGGTGACAAACATGGACTGTATCGGAATTTTTTTTTATTTTTTAATAAAATTATTCACAAAATATCAGATCGGTACGAATCAGTCAAAAGTTTGTATGTCCCCTATAGAAACTATTTAGAAATTAGATCTCATTGTAAATAAGAAGTAGTTTCAATAATAACAGTGTACACAAGGACTTGTACAGTGGATGCGCCACATAATCTATGGTTAATAATAAAGGAGTTAAAAAAAGAAAAACGTACCATCTCTGATATGGTGAATTTTCTGTAATTGAGGCCATAAGTTTACATACGCCTTGCACTATCTGCACAATGTTAATAAAAGTATTGCTCTCTTAAGATCTGTGAATATTTGCACCTTTTGTAATAGTCATTTACGAGTCCCTCAGATGTCCTCAGTGTGAAAAGTTGGATCTTGACATCATATAGTCACTGTTGGAAAGGGGTCGAATATGCAGAATATTCTGCAAAAAGTAAAGAATGTGTAGGATCTGGAGGATTTTTCTGAAGAACATTGGGAACTTTAACTGCTCAGGACAAACAAGAGACTCATGAAGAACTCTTAAAAAACATAAAAACATAATGTCGTTTATCATCCAGATAACGACACGTGGTATTAAGAATTGAGCGGACGTAATCTTTTGAACGGGTTCACTTATGGAAGTTATTATCGTGTCTTGTGTACTATACAGTGGTGTGAAAAAGTGTTTGCCCCCTTCCTCATTTCCTGTTCCTTTGCATGTTTGTCACACTTAAGTGTTTCGGAACATCAAACCAATTTAAACAATAGTCAAGGACAACACAAGTAAACACAAAATGCAATTTGTAAATGAAGGTGTTTATTATTAAAGGTGAAAAAAAATCCAAACCATCATGGCCCTGTCTG
>JAFFST010052646.1:11470-25871 GCA_022414735.1 Noturus placidus
CTCAATTACGCCGTGCTGCTATTTTTATCCTGCAAAAGTGGACTTCAGCTGCCGGGACTTGAGTGTTGACCAACTACAGAATTATTACACAATTATGCTTAAGAATTTATTTTAATACTAGCGCGTGTGTGGGCTTGATTGCGTCACGTGATTCAGAGGCAACGTCAGTCATCAATCATTATCATCATCAGTCAGTCAACGCGCGCGTGATCCGCTTGAGGCTCATGGGCTTCCCCTAGTGAAACCCTTCGCGCACTTCCGTCATTGGGTTCCAGTAGTCGCGCGCGGAGAATGCTGAAGCCGCTCCGGTGATGGAGGCGAGCGCGCGCTTCTGTTCCTCCGCGTGCCTGCCGCTCTTCTTCCTCCTCTTGCTCTGTGTCTCGCGGACGTCCGCTTTCCTGAACCCGTTCAGCGAGTGCACGCAGAGCCGCGGGAGAGGCGCGTCATACCGCGGCTCGGTGGACGTTACAGAGTCGGGCGCGCGGTGCATGAACTGGACCGATGTGAGCGGCGTGACCGCGCGTTATCCAGGCAAAGGACTCGGCGAGCACAACTTCTGCAGGAACCCGGACGCCAGAATCAGGCCCTGGTGCTTCTTCCTCAACGCGCGCGGACGCATCGACTGGGGCTACTGCGACTGCAAACAAGGTACACTTACGTCTCCGAGCAACACAACTCCGTCATCTGAACGGTGTTGACACTGGAAAAGCTCGTGCATTGTCGAGCAGGGGGATCTGCATCGTTGAAACCAAATATGCACGAGCACTCTGCTGCGTCTATTTAAACACAAGTTGCACGTGCACTGTGCTGCATCAATTGAAATCAAATTTGCACGTGCACTGTGCTGCATCAATTGAAATCAAATTTGCACGTGCACTGTGCTGCATCAATTGAAATCAAATTTGCACGTGCACTGTGCTGCATCAATTGAAATCAAATTTGCACGTGCACTGTGCTGCATCAATTGAAATCAAATTTGCACGTGCACTGTGCTGCATCAATTGAAATCAAATTTGCACGTGCACTGTGCTGCATCAGTTTAAACACAATTTGCACGTGCACTGTGCTGCATCATTAAAAAAAAACGTCCGGGGTTCGAGTCCCGCCAGGGCCATATGTGTGCGGAGTTTGCCCCCGTGACCCTGAAAAGGAGTAAGCGGTTGAAGATGGATGGATGGATGGATACTGAACTTGCACTATGCACGTGCATTGATTGCAGTAGGCGTTAACACAATACTACACTAATGCACTAATTTGATCATGATCATTCTGTTCATTTCCTATGCGCGCGTACATTTGCAGCTCCTAGGATTTATTGAGTCGCTATATGAACCAACACGGTCTTGATATACCAAAATAAAACACTTTGAGATAATTCAGCGTGAGACACTTTATAAAAGCAAGTAGTGGAGGCGAGGAAGAATCCACAGGTTAAAAAGTCAATCCTAGCTTAATCAAGATTAGCACCTTAAGCAAGTATGCACCTTTACATTCCCAGTGTGGAATAAAAATGCAGCCATTAAGCTAAGATTAAACAGATAATCCTGATGGTTCTAGAAATCCATATTAACAACCGAGTTAATTCTAACTGTAAGTAATGATCCTACTGAACTGTATAACTAAACGCACTGTAGGTGTTCATTTAACACTGCAGATTTATGGAACGATCAAATAAGCCACTGCTGTCCGAATTTAAAAGTGTACAAATCTGAATTTTGTCCTTTTATTTTGATTTTGAAAGTGACATTTTGTAGTTGGTGGCGCACGGTGGCTTAGTGGTTAGCACGTCTGCCTCACACCTCCAGGGTCTGGGGTTCGAGTCCCGCCGGGGCCATGTGTGTGTGGAGTTTGCATGTTCTCCCCGTGCGTCGGGGGTTTCCTCCGGGTACTCCGGTTTCCTCCCCCAGTCCAAAGACATGCATGGTAGGCTGATTGGCGTGTCTAAAGTGTCCGTAGTGTATGAATGTGTGTGTGAGCGTGTATGTGATTGTGCCCTGCGATGGACTGGTACCCTGTCCAGGGTGTACCCCGCCTTGTGCCCGATGCTCCCTGGGATAGGCTCCAGGTTCCTCGTGACCCTGAAAAGGAGTAAGCGGTTGAAGATGGATGGATGGATGGATTTTGTAGTTGAATTTCGTTAAACTGAAATTGGCTTGAATTTCTGTGCAAGGTTTCAAATTCGAGTTTATAATAATCCGGTTTTAATAGACAATCCCAATTCAGCTGTCGGAGGTACAATGCATTCAGATTTTGGGTCACTGCTTTAGTGTTTTCAAAACTTAAATCCGACTTTGAAGAACTGAATTGGAAATGTTCTCTGCCAGCAAAAAAATTGAATTACTGCTGAAACTGAAATTCGAACTCTTTCCACCACCAATTCAAGGCAAGGAATTACGATTTCGCTTGCATCATCCAACTACAAAACCTCACTCACGAGTTCAACTCGAGGCATAAAATTCAGATTGGTGAATTTTTCGTTCAGATTGTAGCGGCACATTTTTTTAATCACATCCGGGTACTTTATAAACACGAGTAGTGGCAGTCCGGAAAATTCCGCAGGTTAGAAAGTTAACGCGAGCCTGAACATTACACGATCCAATGTTTAGCGATTTGTAACAATGCCAACTGATATGACTAAATGATGTATTACGTAGTCCGGGAGCGTTTTGTTCGCCTTCATCCTGACACAACTTGTCAGATAATACCATAAACCCTGTGTAAACTGTTCAGCTCATGAAAGGAAAGCATCATAAATCACGAACGTTGGTTTATACAAAACAATTCTAAAGGCTTAAAAAAAAATTCCAGGTTGTCTCGGTGCCATGTTCTTTATTTTGAGCGAGCACGTTGTGGCCTGCTAGGTCAGAAGGAGGCAAGTTCAGACTGGCAATAACCCAAATACAGCCTGTGAGAAAGGTATGCCACTCCCAGCTTTCAGCAAAGAGTGTAAATCCCCGTCTTTACTTACACTCACACACACACACACACACACACACACACACACACACACACACAAAAATACTAGTCGGTCTACACTGCAAAAAGTACTGATGTCTAGTATTGTTTATTTACTTCATTCCACAATGCAGGATATATTAATATATAATTACCATATGTACTTTCGTATAAAATAATTACCATATAATTACCAAATGTACTTATATCTGCGGTCTTATGATAACTCTTACGCATAGTCCTATTTATGTTCCTACACTAGTTATAGTATATTCATAATACATCAACAATAATCCTCTACATGTTTATACAGTATATATGTTTATTATTACATGCGAGTCGTAGTCACTTTCACACCTCTATAGGAAAACTTATTCAACTTACTACTTACCATACTATCAAGTACTATCCTCCATTTTAAATGGTACAGAATGATGTGTTCGGTTAAACCGGGGAAATCTGAACATGTTTAAAATATTGAAAAAATACTACGACCACGTGGAATTGAGAAGTTAGCCTATAGCTAACATGGCGAGATACCCAAAACGACGTAGCCGTCATAATATTAATCAAATCGACAAACAATAGCAAACACGATGTAGACAAATTCCGGCTGTGGCTCAGTCGGTAGAGCGGGTTGTCCACTAATCCACTAACCGTGGGGTTGGCGGTTCGAATCCCGGCCCGGGTGACTCCACATGCCGAAGTGTCCTTGGGCAAGACACTGAACCCTAAGTTGCCCCCAATGGCAAGCTAGCACCTTGTGTGCAGCTCTGCTACCATTGGTGTGTGAATGTGCTCTCATTAGTAAGTCGCTTGTAAATGTAAAAATGTGAAAATTATATTTCTGTAAAGCTGCTTTGAGACAATGTACCATTGTAAAAAGCGCTATACAAATTGATAAATTATTAAATTATTATTATTATTATTAAACTCTAAAACTTAGAGATTTGATACATTTAGTAGCTAAATGTAAACAACTAATTAGCTAGCTAGCTTTGGACTTTGTACAGTATAAAATGACGTATTAAAACGGTTTACATACAGTACAAAACGACGACGCAGACGGCGATCATTCATTTTGAATGTTAGTCACGGAGACGGAGATAGAGACACAATTGACAACCTTGAATTCGAATTGAACCCTAGCAAGGGTTAGGTTGTTTTAGAGTTTGGCTCTTGTGGGCGTGGCCTGTCAGGTGACGAATACGTTCGAATGGGACGGCTAGATCTGTGAAAATGAATTGCAAATGATACAAGCTTGAATACGAAAAGATGCTGCCAAAACCAAATACCAACATACAATAGCATCTAATTAAAGTCGGTCGAAACTGTAATTAATATTAGTACAAATGAAATGACGTGGTGCGTATTAACAGTTCCACGTTAATGCTCAATTTCTTCGACCCTAGTTTTCACACCGCGCACAGAATAGTAGGCCGCTATTTTTACAGCGCTCAAGGACTCAAGACAAAATAAGCATGGGCCGTTAGCACTCAACGGCATCTCATCATATACTCTACTCGCTTTCATTTAAACTGGCATGATGGACGGATAATTTAAAAGACAGCCTGAGGCCATTAATCACATGGGCTGTATTTCAAACTAACATAAACAGTAGGACTGAATAGGAAGGCGATATGGATTACTAAACATGGTGCTTGTGAGGTAGTTTGTAGTTAGGATGGCGTCTGTGATTCTAGTAAGAAGGTGGCGTCATCGTCTGTTTTTAAGAGCTCCTCAATGACGTAGCTGAATATTACACTACATACTTAACACGAGAGGACACTTGCTGCCAAATAGTTGGTAGGTTTATTATTTAAAAAAAAAAAATAAGAACACACTTTCCTTGTGTGATTTCCTTGGCAATGTGGAATCTAACATGTAACAAAGCTATTTTTAAAGCCTACTAACCAGCTGGACCGATAACTATCTAGCAAAGTTACGGGGTCGAAGTACCTATTAAAACCTATTTAATCCTAAACCTATTTCTTCCTCTTGCGTTGTGTAATTTTAGTTTATGTTCAGATGGAGATCAAGTTTATGAGCCTTTTCAAAGATATATGGTTACTGACACTCCCTGAGGTGAACACACAAGCATCAAACACTGTCAATATAAATAGACAATTGAATAACGGAAAAAGAGAAAAAGAAAAATTGGAATACGATGATTCCCGTAACCAGGATCTTTGTGCTATGTCCAGTTTTCCACTGCATTTATAGTGAACAAGTGTACAGTAGGGAGTGCTTTTTTGGGACATGTGAGTCCATGTGTGTAAGAGAGAAAGAGTTTGTGATTTACGTTCAACAGATTTATATTCTCTGGTTCACATTGGCTGTACCAGGTCTTCTCTCTCTCTCTCTCTCTCTCTCTCTCTCTCTCTCTCTCTCTCTCTTTCTTTGTCTCTCTCGCACACACGCACACCCTTACAAATGAATTCAAAAAGAAAATAGCTACAATATACCTGCAAGCAGTGATTAAGGGGTCCAAGCACTATGCAGTGGTGCCATCATTTTGTTTTTTGTTCTGTTGCGAGAGACATTATCATAAAGAAGTATGCGAAAGTAGGTTGTGCAGTCAAATATCAACAACATATAGATATTGCCCCCCCCCCCCCCGTTGCCCATCGTGCTCCTAGTTACCAACAGATGAAAGTTCTTGTGTATCATCAGAATGTAATTTATTTGCTACTTCAAAAAGAAGTATTTGCTAACTTTTGGCTGAATCAAATATCATGATTAGACATGATGTTTTGAAATGCAGTAAAATACTAATAACACGATCTATTATATTTGCATATTATTTTTCAGGATACTTTGCAACATTAATGTCTACTCCAAATCCAGACTGCTGGGACAAAGGCTTATTCTAAGCCAAACAGATTACATTTAAAGCAATAATTGTCTCTTTAAGAATGTCTGTTGTTACCCAGATGAGGATGGGTTCCCTTCTGAGTCTGGTTCCTCTCAAGGTTTCTTCCTCTTAAACATCTTAGGGAGTTTTCCCTTGCCATTGTCGCCACTCAGTGTCTTGCTCAGTTTGGGATAATTTATCACTTTTACTGTGTATGTACTGTGTTTATATTTCTGTAAAGCTGCTTTGAGACAATGTCTATTGTAAAAAAGCGCTATACAAATAAAATTGAATTGAATTGAATTGAATTGAATGTTTGAAATTGTGAAATAGACAATTGTTTAAAATTTATTTTTTATTTCCAATCGTTTTATTTATTTAATAAAGAAATTAACCGTTAAAATGTTTTGCTCTTTGGCACAATGGAAGTGTGGGTTACATTTGTAAGTGTGTGTGTGTGTGTGTGTGTGTGTGTATATGTGTGTAGGCTCTGTGCGCCTGCAGGGTGGCAGGTCTAAGCTGGATGGGACAGTAGAGGTGTACATGAATGGTGCGTGGGGAACGATCTGTAGCAACGAATGGGACGACAGAGATGCTCATGTGGTGTGTCAACAGCTTGGGCAAGGGTAAGTATACACACACACACAAACACTCACACTCTCTATACACACTTTCATCTGTTCTGTTCCACAGTCTGTCTTGTTTAAATGTAGATGCTGACAAGTTTTTTTTTGTTGTTGTTGTGTGTGAAAGATTTTGTGCTGAAAATGGCAGGTTGTGTGTTATGTGGACTGGGATTTGCTGCTTCTTCTTGAACCCAGGCTCTGAGGGAGACATCCCTCAGAGCACACACAGACACACACACACACACACACACACACACACACACACATTTAATCAATCCTGTGATGTCAGCAAATCATTTGTCCTTTGTAAATAATGAATGGTGCTTTTCCAGTCAGATTGATTAGGTTGATTAATAATCCATGTGAATCGGAGACGAAGCGCACACTCTCGTTATTGTCGTACTGAACCTGATTGAAACTTGTGAAATAACGGTGTGGATGTTCTTCATAAACATCTTAATCTTCACGTGTCGTTCTACAGCGTTACAGCATGTAATATAATGCTAATTCCCATGTTCAGTGATGTCTCATTGACTAAACCATCTGTTTTGATTTCAAACATTTATCGCAATACAAATGCTAATGTATGCTAATAGATACATGCGCACACACTTGAGGATCAACTTGGCAGGTGTATGAACAGGTGGGGGTGTAAATAAGAGCTGGAGGAAACATGAAAGTGACTAAAATCGAGTAGCTTACGAAGAATAGTCAAGTTTAACCATTACGGGTCTAGGCTTTTTATAGTACAGCTGAAGTCTGCTTTCAAAATTGAAGATCGAATAAATAAAAAAATGCCGGTTTTTCATTCAAACAAAATAAGAGAATAAATGCGTTTTTTTTATATTTCTAAACTGTGAAGCTGAGTATTTTAGCTAAAAAGGTAACCAGATAAAACGTCAGTACACTAGAAGACTTAAAAAGACTGGTGTTTGAATGCTGGAATCATGTTAACACGTTACAATCCCGAACACAACAGTCACACTATCGGTGGTTACAATCGGTGGTTACGCGAACCATTTTTTATTTACTAAAGACCAACAATCATGTATGTTTTTAATCGATTATATTCATGCGTAATTTGTGGAACATCCGGGAAACTCGTTAGTTCCCGTTATCTCATGTTATAGTAGCTATAAAGTAGCTAGTTGTAGCTATTGTTCACTCACCGACCTCTCTGTTTCTCGCTTGTGAAGTGAATAAGACGAAAACGAAACACGTTACTGTGAAAGGAAAAGACGAGTGTAAAATCATCTGTCCTGAAGACTTTTCGTAATCGGGCATCTTATAGATACACGATCGTCAAGTTCCACGCTTTATACAAAGTGCAGACTCCTTCTGAAAATGTCACATAAAGATCTCCTCACAGGAAAACATCACCATGTAAACAATTACATGTTTCTTAAAAAAATGTAAAAGTTTATGTAAAGAATCTGCCATACAAGTCGTTGTGTTTTATTGGGGTGGCTTTTTATGGCGGAAAACTACTCGAATTAGCGAAATCGCAATTGCACAAACTTGTCTTTCACTGTGATGTTTGTTGGTAAATGAAACATTTTAACCGTACACGCGTTCAATGACATCATGTTGTCTGACGCATCTCGGCACGAAACTGCGGAAAATCTGCGGTCATTCTGAAAAATTGCAAGTTCCTCCGAATATTGCGGAGTTTCCTTGATTTTGCGTTCACAAAATCCTGTCTAATTGACACAATACTAAATATGATCATATTCACAGTCACTGTCAGAAACAAACACATTTAATTAGAACCCTAATCTATCTGCATAAACTCTTAAACCCTCTCTTTGTCTTTCGCTCCAGGTATAAAGCCCGGGCACGTGCGAGCTCCCTCTCTAGGCTGCCTCTGGCTGTAGTGCACTGGAGGACCATAGGGTGCAGCGGGGACGAAACCGACTTGCTACAGTGCTCTCGATCGGTTTGGAATGGAGGAGAGTGTGCTAACCGACAGGCCGCTGCTGTCACCTGCACTCCAGTGGAGGGTACACGTACACACACACTCACACACACACACACACACATACACACACACACGGCTTTATATCTTTGTGAGGACTTTAATCTCAATCACCAAAAATGAACATTTTTATTTTTGAAAAGAAATAAATAACAGAATCTTGTGAGGACCAGCCAAGTGTGTCAGGGAAAAATGTCAGACATTTCTATCCTTGTGGGGACGTCTGGTCCACCAGAGGTATAAAAAACACCTACTCTGCAATAATATATAAAATATATTCTCTGTGTGTGTGTGTGTAGCTGTGTCGTTCGTACCAGTGCGTCTTTCTGGAGGAGCGACTGCATATGAAGGCCGAGTGGAAGTGTATCACGCCGGGCAGTGGGGCACAGTGTGTGATGACCAGTGGGACAATAACGATGCTGAGGTGGTGTGCAGACAGCTGGGCCTGGGGTAACACACACACACGCACACACACACACACACACACACACATGCACACACATGTGCACACAGTTAATTAGGCTAGACACAGTTTTGTTCGAACAAACCCGTGATTTAGGACGACACTGGGGGCCTGTGGAAAAGTATCTGTGAGAGGGGTGTGTGTGTGTGTGTGTGTGTGTGTGAGCAAACATTTATGGGAAGTTCATTAATTGCAAGCCCGGTTTGTATTGTAAAAGAGAGAGAGAGAGAGAGAAAGAGAGGGGGTGTACTCACTTTTGTTGCCAGTGGTTTATACATTAATGGCTGTGTGTTGCGTTATTTTGAGGGGACAGCACATTTACACTGTTACACAAGCTGTACACTCACTACTTTACAGCAAAGTGTGATTTCTTCAGTGTTGTCACATGAAAAGATATCATCAAATATAAAACAAATGTGAGGGGTGTACTCACTTCTGTGAGATACTGTGTATTTAAAACATACATCCTGAAATGACTAACACTCCCAAAGAATATCTTGTAGGGAAAAAAATATATATATTATGTTTAAATAAAAATATACAGTTGTTCTGTTTGTTTAAGCTTACATATGATTGCATATTGGGTGTCATACATGGTTGGTCATTTTGTCGAAGTGTGGAAATAATTCTGGAGTGCACAATAGATAGATGGGGGAGAGAGAGAGAGAGAGAGAGCATGAGGCAGGGTGGAGGAAGTAAGAGTGGGCGATTTAGAGAGTAGAGGTTTGAAAGAGAGCGAGCATGGAAGAAGGAGGACTGGAATGAAAGACTGAGGGAAGAAGGAGAGAGAGAGAGAGAGAGAGTGTGTGTGGTCTGTGTGAAAGACAGAGCTTCATTGTTTCAGCTTCTCTCAGCCTAATTGTGACTGATGACACTAACACGGAGAAGCATTAACACGGGCGGCTACGTCTGTGCGCTTTTACATCCATCGTCTGTTGCACAAATATGTGTGTGTATTTACGTGTGTGTGGTCATCTCCATCATGTGGTGTGTATCTATCTCTACGCCGATTTCTCAATGTCTTTTCTGTGTACGTGTGTTTGTGAAACCTTTATGTGTTTTTGTGTGTTTATAAATCAGTGCATGTTTATCACTGTTTATCAGTATGTATTTGTGTGTGTGTGTGTAGCGGTACGGCTAAAGCCTGGGTCGGGGCGTATTTCGGTGCCGGTGTAGGCCGTGTGCTGCTGGATGAAGTGAGCTGTACAGGAAATGAGCTCTCTATAGAGCAATGCCCGAAGACAGCCTGGGGAGAACACAACTGTGATCACACCGAGGATGCCGGGGTGTCTTGTACACCACTTACAGGTATAACACACACACACACACATAAAGTAACACACACACATACACTCACATGTCTTTGCCTTTGCGTCGCAGATGGTTCGGTGCGCTTGTTGGGCGGAGCTGGAGGGTTTGAGGGAAGGCTGGAGGTTCACTATCAAGGCCGCTGGGGAACAGTGTGTGATGATGGCTGGACAAGCACCAACACACAGGTCGTCTGCAGACAACTGGGCTACAGGTTAATCACACACATACACACAAACACACATACCAGATGTTTTACTCAATGGAAAATATTCTAGAATAAAATATGATACAATGTAAAATGAGTCAAAAGTAAGCTGTTTGAGGAAAAAAAAATAAAATAGGAAACCAAATCTACAGGAAGTAGAATTATATAGTAGAAGTAGAATTATATAGTATATATAGTATAATACCAACAGGCAGAATGGAAATCAACTTATCGGACATTTTCAATCAGTGTAAAGTGTAAACAAATGCATTATTTTATTGCTGAAAGTCTGTTACAAGATGAGTCAGGACACTGTTTGGTTTCTGTGTGTAGAGTATCGTGTCTCTGTGTTTAGCTGCTGGTGAACTAGTAAAACATCGTGTAAAACTGCCACTATAAAACGATAATGTTTAAAACGTAGCAGGCAAGTTTTAAAAAAAAAAGCCCTGAGTATCTACCTTCATAGGAGCCATTAACCACTACTGTGGAGTGTGACATCATGAATAAACTCAGCGCTGAACACGGGCGTCCCACCATGTTTTTGGCATTTCTTCATTTTTTCCGCCCTAGGTGACAGAGTCAAAGCAATGTTAAATTTTTGTACATTGAAACGCTGTTGTAATTAAATACCTCATTTAATTCACTCTGTAGATTGTCTTCGACTTTCAGTTAGTTCTTTATAATTAGGCCTGCTTTGTTTGAAAAATATTTCAGACCTCACGGTATACTATACAATAACACCGTGTTGTTAACCGTTTACCGTAAACAATACGTGTGACTTCTGAACCACAGGTCGGGTCAGAGTGTGAACCCGGAGCGTTTCGGCGTGCCTTCTGGGCCGATTTTACTGGACGACGTGAGCTGCACAGGGAAAGAGCCGGCACTCGCACACTGTGCCAAGAGAGAGTGGCTTCGACACGACTGCAAACACACAGAGGACGTGGCTGTAGTCTGCAGAACCCAACGCACTGGACATGGAGTACCAACCAGTATGACACACACATTCTCTTGCACTTATTCCATGATATAAACCCCAAATGCACAACATTTCTGCTGCTCCTTATGGACAACTTCCATAGGAATCACTTTTGTTAGCGTCACCATGGAGATAAATGAGAGAGTGAGAGTGAGAGTGAGAGAGAGAGAGCGAGAGATCATGGATATTATAATATCTTAAAGATATGATCCAGTGTGACAAGCGCTTCAGTCTGGTCAAATCCGGCTTAGAACCTTCACAGTACACATAATAATAATAATAATAATAATAGTAATAATAATAATAATAATAATAATAATAATAACCTAGACTATCAATGACGTCATGATTTCATTACGTTACATTATTATAAAATATTAAGTATATTTAATATACACTGCTACAAGTTAACTATGGTTTAATTACATGACAATTAATTGACAATGGCGGCTGTGGCTCAGGTGGTTGAGCAGGTTGTTCACTAATTGTAGGGTTGGCGGTTCGATTCCCGGCCCACATGACTCCACATACCGAAGTGTCCTTGGGCAAGACACTGAACCCCAAGTTGCTCTCGATGGCAAGTTAGCACCTTGCATGGCAACTCTGCTACTATTGGTGTGTGAGTGTGTGTGTGAATGGGTGAATGAGACACAGTGTAAAGCGCTTTGGATAAAAGTGCTATATAAGTGCGCTATTTACATTATTATATTATATTATATTATTCAACACTGGCTACACTGATAAATATGAGTGATATTTTGTTCCATAGATAAATATTAATTGTAATGTATTTACCTGGCTTAACAGAAGCTTTGGTTTCATTTCAGTGATATAAAACAATATATATTATTTAACATTTTACCACATGGCTAAACATTAGCTAACAGTTCGCTACGTAGCTATGATTTTGCTGCATGGATAAATAGCTATGCTATGTTTCTGTATAGTTAGCGCAGATTTTTATTACATGGCTTAATGTGAGGTAGGATTTTATTCACATTTAGCTCTGCGTGAGACGACATGAGTCGAGCTCATGAAACCTTGGCAGCCAAGTGAGACGGTTTTAACAGCTCCAGCTGTCCGTCAACTTCTCAGGCTTTATTCCCATTGCTCTCAATAAATAGCTGATGATTTTACCTGGAACAACACCTCTACACACACAAGCCAATCTGGGGGGAGAAAGTGTGTGGGAGTGTGTGGGTCTTTTTTTTAGAGTAATGTGTAGCTTAGCGTGACGTTTTTAAAGTGTCTCGTCCAGTACTACTGAGACGAGGTTACACAGAAAACCGTAACATCCTCCTCTACACTTGTTTGAAGCATAATAATTCTTAATAATTTGCAAAAGTGTCCCATGACCGATTTTCACGGTTTTCTAATGAGATGCAAATGGAGTCTCTGATGATTATGTTGTGGTACTAAAATTGGATTTTAATATACAGACATACAGGTGACAGGGACGCACTGAAATACAGCCCTCACGGTTATCTAGAAACCATTCGAATCCTTAAATTATCATATGGGAATGATTAATGAAGATCCCTGTCAGTTTTAGATGGCCAGTTTCCATTAAGACACTTCTAGAACAAAAGAAAATTCTGGGATGCCCCCCCCCCCTCAAAACACTGCATTAGCAGGTGCTGAAACCAGTGCTAACTACAAGAGCGTGCTAACACGAGCAGCACTGCTGTGTAACATTTGCATTAACATTAGCAAAAATGCTAAGCTACCAACCAGCAAAAAAAAAATTCCAGAAGTATAGAATAAACGATTTGCTATTATTACAGTGTCAGACTGTTATCTTTAGTGTAAACAGTAACAGTTTGAAATGTTAGTTAGCTATCAAGTATCTTGACAGACAGCTTAACTAGCTAAACAAAACACTGACTAGGCTAACTGTAGCTAACATTAGGGTACACAGTATTATTCCTAATAGATAGATATGGGTAATATTAGCTGACTGGATCACTTAGTCCACAGTTAGCATAGAACATATTAAAGCTATGTGAGTATAATAGCAGTAACTATAAATATATAGTCTTGGGCTTCTTCACCACATTGTGTACAGCCTTAACGGATGGGCTGTGTGTGTTTGTGTGTGTGTGTGTGTGTGTGTGTATCTCTGCTGTGAACACTCTTTCAGTGATCTTTGGCATATTGAGTTTTATTGCTTTGGAAAAAAGGAGATGGGATTTTGAAGCACCAGAAGATCCTCTAAACACTCTGATGTACGGTTTCCTGCTGTTTTCCATTCACACACTCACACACACACACTCACTCACTCACTCACTCTCACACACACGTTTTCTCTGCCTTTTTAGTATGCACCAAAACACTCCTTACGTATTTTGCCTCCAGTTTTCTTTCTCTAAACGCTCAGCTCCAGACCCCTCGCTGCTTTGTATTGGTATTTAGTATGCGTCTCACTAAAGACCTCCTTTGGTTTTTAAAATGCCCTTCAACCACACACACACACAGGCTAATAAATATCCCCTGTTATTGGCAAAGTAGTATTTTTCTTTTTACTGGATATGAAAAGTAGCTAAGATGTACTGAACTCGTTCCGCCTACCTTTAACTCTTACAACCTTATCAACATGAGCTAGGGGGTAACAAGGTACAGGTGCAGCTAATCAGATACTAAGACATAGTATAACAAGGATAACAAGAATAGAAAGCATGGGACTAGTCCCGCCAGGGCCATGTGTGTGCGGAGTTTGCATGTTCTCCCCGTGTGTCGGGGGTTTCCTCTGGGTAGTCCGGTTTCCTCCCCAGTCCAAAGACATGCATGTTAGGCTAATTGGCGTTTCTAAAGTGTCCATAGTGTATGAATGAGAGTGTGTGAGTGTGTGTTTGATTGTGCCCTGCGATGGATTGGTACCCTGTCCAGGGTGTACCCCATCTTGTGCCCGATGCTCCCTGGGATAGGCTCCAGGTTCCCCGTGCCCCTGAAAAGGAGTAAGCGGTTGAAGATGGATGGATGGATGGACTGGATAAGTGAAGTGGGAAGCCAAAAGGGACAAAATGAGGCAATATGCCC
>JAFFST010052646.1:39392-73667 GCA_022414735.1 Noturus placidus
TTGTTTCAACATATTATATAAATAAATATCAGAAAATCCAGCACTTGCATCCAATCCCTGAGCAGCCGTTACACTCAGATTGGAACTATTAAAAAATTAACTAAAAAATACCAACAACTCCTTATCCAATTACAAACACGACTTCAGCCAAGCCCCAAGTCAGAAAAAAGAATAAATATAATTTTATAGTATGTTGAAATTTTTTTTTTTGGTCAGCTTACAAACTCACGTGGAGTAATTTTTAAATCTGCACACGGCTTGTTTTTGCAACTTCTGAGTGAGAAACAAATCACTCAGAATTATGACATGCATCTTGATATCACCCCTGATACCCGTGCCTTCAGAACGTTAAGCGACAATGTTCTCCAAAACCCATATCACCCATGTGCAAAAATAACTGTCCCCCTACGAAATCAATTAAATATTTAAAAAAAAAAAGTAATTCCGTTTGATAATCAGAACGTTTGATAATTAGCTGATTTGAAACAGACTTAATTGCAGCCGGCTTTGTTTATAAACTCTGAATGTAAACTTCTATTGAAATCCTCAGCACAAACTTTTTACAATTACAGTAGGGAAACTCCAAATAACATGGCAAAAACAAGATGTATCAGTTATATTAGACCTGTAAAGTTGTCAGCTTTCTAACACTCTTAGCCAGCACCACTGAACCACAGTGAGAACCTTTATGGCAATTTTTCCCTGGGTACAGCCATGACTCATTCAGGAACTCATATTTTCCGGCACTGTGAAAGATGTCGGAATATGTCAGTGTTGTACGCCGACCAGTGGTGTGTATATTAGACTATGAGTCAATCAAAATACATGGTATTATCCTTGTTAATACATTGATCAGCCATAACATTAAAACCTTCCTTGGACCACATTTGGTAGGTACTAACACCCCGCAAGACCTGCTGTTTGGGAGATGCTCCGACCTGGTCACAATTTGGCCCTTGTTAAAGTTGCTCACATCCTTACACTTGCCCGTTTCTCCTGCTTCGAACACGTCAACCTCGAGAACTGAGTGTTCACTTGCTGCCTAATAAATATATCCCACCCCTTCGACATGTGCCGCTGTTACGAGATAATCAACATTATTCACGTCACCCACGTCAGTGGTTTTAATGTTATGGCTGATCGGTGTATATTTAATGCGACAGTTCAGCTTAGTCTGCTAGACAACGTGACAAGATTCATCGGCAGCCTTGGACCGATTCAAGAGCACTGTGGTAGAAATAGAATGATGGAGTAGCAATAACTATTACGTCATCAGTCGAAAATGCTTTTAAAGTGATAAATGGACATTGATAGAGAGAGAGAGAGAGAGAGAGAGAGAGAGAGCGAGATTGAGCAATACCCTAAACAAATACAGATATAAGCAGGATCATTCAGAACAGAAGATGGATACGGAAAGAAAGAAACCAGACACATATGTTAATTACAACAGCTGGGCTCAGGTATGCTCACACACACACACACACACACACACACAAGCGTACACATTTGTCCAGCTGCTGGTTTGAAGGGAATTACAAGAGAAATGAAAGCAGTACAGTAACTGATATGTACAGATAAAGAGCGTGACTCGGTTGTGTGTCAGACTCGCTATGAATTTTTGCGGTGGGATTATAAAATGCACGTCAGCCACCTGATAATCACCAACATCTGTGCTGTACATCTTCACAGCACTGTCCAGTTGGTAATGTTAATGTTCTGCCATGAATACCATTCCTGATTTATGAGCAGTTAGAAAGAAGGTCAGCTGGATCGAATTGTCACTAGAGGTGCATTCCTTTCAATTCGGAGAAAACGTAACGCATGCTTGAGTTTCTCCATAGTCCCGCCTCAACACCTAGTGAGCTGCGTTTTTCCGCAAATATGTGAAAAACAGGCGAAATGAATATTAATATAGAACGTTTCGAGACGTTCCTAGTTTGTGTTTAATTACATCTGGCGTACGTGGGGAGGGTGTAATCGAACACTCCAGACATAATTCAATTCAGCTCGATTCTCAGAATATTCTGGACAAAACTGACTTTTTTTTTTTTTTACATCTGAATCATAAACAATGCAAATAAATTACGCATGAATCGAGGTTTAATAATCAGTCCGTCCAAGATTTAATCGCTGAACGAGAAATCAAGCAAATTCTGCGGAGGAACTCGCTCTTTTCCAAACTTACCGCAGATTTTCCGCAGATTTGGGCCGAGACGCATCATGTGGGCGTCATCTCGACACGCATTCAGCTAAAGCCCTCTTCGATTCACGTTCGTTGAACATGAGTACAGCAAAAAGGTCTCATTTACCAATAAACATCATTGCAAAATACAAGTCCATGCAGCTGCGAGTTGCATCACAAATTTTGAATAACAAAAAAAAAAAAAGAAAACGCAGCAAAATCGACGAAATCCACGAAATCCTGTATGGACAGAGCAGCGCGGTGGATCCTACCTGTAACACCACCTCATAGCTGCATGGCAGCTAGCTACGAAAGTTATCTAGTTAGTCGATATAAGGAGTTATTTCTCCTCCTGATGACACCGCCTGTGATCCTTTACTCCCCTGGACGCAAATCCTATGCAGACCAAATATTGTAAACAAAAATGTACTACAGGTTTGCTATATTTTAAAATTAAATGCATAAATTCTCCTACAATTTTGATCGAATAAAGAAAGTCTCTAACCTGGAAAAACCCCACAGTCAGGGTTCCAAGTTTGTGACCTTTAGAATCTGAACAAAAAAGACATTTTATCGTAAATAAAATCACTAGAGTGCTTTTAGACATTTGAAATAGTTTATATTATATTAGCACATATGGTTTGTTCTGTTATATTGACTGTCTGTCTGTCTTTCTGTCTGTTCCCTCAGGACGGGCGTACTCGAAAACCCTGCAGCAGGCCGCCATCATGGTCCTGGGCAAGCGCCATTGCGAGCGTCACTATGGAAACCGGCTGACCAGCCGCATGCTGTGCGCTGGCTCGGTTCTCAGTGGTCACCACGTGGACAGTTGCCGTGGCGACAGCGGTGGCCCATTGGTGTGCGAGAGAGGTGGCAGTTGGACCTTGTATGGTGTCACGTCTTGGGGTCACGCGTGCCGACTGCAAGACTCTCCGGGTGTGTACACCAAAGTGTCCGCCTTCGTGCCCTGGATCACGAAGGTCACTAGCCAATAGGAGACGAGATCCATGCAAAAAAAAGCACAAGAGGCGTCATTACTGGTTTAAGACGGTCAATAAGGGTAATTATGAATTAGAACGAGAGAACGACTTTGTTACAGTCTGTAATTGCGGAACGTTACGAGCCGTTGTATTGAAAACAATATGATAACTATGCCGGCTCACATTTTACCCATCTTTTTCTTTTTTTTCTTTTCTTCCGCCTAATGTTTAATTCTAGCACTTGAAAGTAAAGGGATTTGGTTAAAGGGACCACTATGTACAGTACGTACACAGGGAACTATGGAGCATGAAATATACATAAGACTAGTTAGTTCATGTAAATACATGTTACACATTACAGCTGGCAGTCTGAAAGTACTTTCTATCTATTGTGGGATTTAATCGCCCGGCCGTTGCTAAGAAACGGACAGCATCGCTGTAGCGCCTTAATTCCTCCCTGGAAAGATGACATCATTTGGAGCGTGTGAGCTGTGTGATGAGCCAAGCACCGAGACCTGATGCATCTTAAGTGGGGAGAAATGTACTTCCACGCGTAAGGGCTCACACAAGCTTATAAAGAAAATTCTCAGTGAGTGCAAACGTATTGAACGAATCGATACCTGACCAATCGGATTTGAGAATTACAATATAATGCCGTTGGAACTTTAGTGTCCAGCTTGCTAAACAACCAAAGAATTTCAGCTATAATAAAATAAGCAAAGAAATAAATAATGCAATGTAAGCCTGAACATCTCAGCTATCAGCTTGAGGCATTTAAGATGCACACAACATTAAGACAGATTTAACAGACCTATGTCATGTCCCATATTTATGGCCATGACCACAATCAAAACAATAATTAACAAAAGAAAAAACAAAACAACGATTTTGCTAATACAATTTGAATTTGAATACAAATCAAAATTTATATCATATGTTAAAAATTGAAAAGCAGATGTGATTGATCTGTTCTTAGTATTAAGTATTACTATTATCCAATTCATATACACTATACAGACAAATCTCCCAACTGTCTTCCTTACGACAAAGACATTTGTGTGTTAATATTTCCCTAAATATATCGTCTCTAATTGAAGCTATAAGGAAAAATGCTAATTCTGACTGTGTATTTGAATTCTTGTTAAAAGAAAGTACATTTTTTATCCATGTCATGCTTATTTTTACAGTGCTTTATAGTCTTTAACACTGCACTGAGTAAACCATTACCTCATTTTATTATAACATTAGTTATATTTAAAAACACCACACCTCTGCAAAGTGCGTGAAATTTCTAAACGAACAACGATCCACAATGATAAAAAAACGAAGAATAAAAAGACCTCACGTAAGATGTTTACATAACCTCTGCTTTGTGTATTGTACTTTTTTTTTTTTTTAAATGAATGTCATTTGAAAATCAGTCAGTTACCTACTGTTAATGTTAATGTTTTCTATTCCATACATCAGGTTCATTCTCTGTGCTGTTGCTTTATTAAGTTCACTGTAACAGTGTATTGGTGCTGTTAAGAATCTTCTGGAAGTGTCACATCGTGGTGGTATAGCGAAATACGAAGTAACAATTCTTACAAACAAATGAGATCATATTTACAGAAAAACTCTCTCTTGCCCGGATGGTCTAACTGTTTCAGTTTTGTAAGAATTTGCACGTTGCTATGAAAAGTTAAAAAACGATTAAGATGAGGTTAAAAGTCAGACTTGTAGCAACTTCGTAGTTTTTCTTCACTTCATTTTCTGAGCTTTTTTTGTTATAATGAATTTTTTTTTTTTTTTACGATACAGAAGTCAATAAAAACTAAAAGAATCTCAAGGAATCACGTTGCTTTATAATATATTGTCAATTCTTGGAGTTGGAGTTCCAAGTGAAGGTGTGAAACTTCCAAGGTTGTGTTAAACTGACTCTAAATTCTCAAGCTTAAAGTGGTGTTGCAGAAATATGACCTAAAACATTACAGTCCTAAATGTAGATAAAGAGAACCTGATTAAACAAATGAGATAATAATATTATATTCGGCCATTTATTCACTCGTTCAAACATGCATTTCCATAAGAATTTTCCCATGGAGAACGCTCTACATAGTCTGAGATTTAATAATAACCATTTAAAACTGAAGTTTTCTGTGAGGACATGTTTATGGAAGGAGTCTCCAGTTTCCAGGTTTCAAACTGGGTCAATGGTTCTCTGAGGAATGAGAAATTCACCAAATTCAGCATACACTGCCAGGCAAACAAAGTTGAACCTCACCCTAGGGCAGTGTGTGTGTGTGTGTGTGTGTGTGTGTGTATAACAACTGTGACAGAATTGTGGCAAGTTGTCATTATAAAATGCTTGTGTTTGTGGGAGGAGCTGTGTGTAAAATAATTTTGACAATTGGGACAGCGTTACGGAAAGTTGTCTTAGGAAAATGCTTGTGTGTGTGTGCATGTGTGTGTGTGTGTAACAATTGTGACAGAATTGTGGCAAGTTGTCATAAAATGTTTGTGTGTGTGTGGGAATGGGTGGGTGTGTGTAAAACATTTTTGACAATTCAGACAGAATTATGGCAAATCTGTGGAAAATGCTTGTGTGTGTGTGTGTCTAAATGTGACCTGTTTGTTAGCTCAGTCTGTCCTACAACGTCTTCCTCTTTCCACCACATACACAAGACTCATTGTGTGTGTGTGTGTGTGTGTGTGTGTGTGTGTGTGTGTGTGTGTGTGTGTGTGTGTCTTTCACAGACATTTTTATCATTTTTAAACCTGTTACTAAGGAGATTAAGGAGCGATCGGGATGTGTGAAATTACTCTAAGTTTAAAGGCAATACACTTTATTAATAATATGCCCGTGTTAATTGTACTAGAATGACTTTAGCACTTGCTATATATACTGTATATATTTTTAATAGAGAGCTGAATTTAGCAACAATTGTCTGATTTAGCCGTATGAGGAACACAATTTGGCACATATTTCAAGAAAACATGAATGAACATGCTGTCTGTGGTCGAGTGTACAGTATACATAGACTTCTGTACACAAAAAAAGAAAAGAAAGAGAGAATGTCATAAGGACACGAGCTGCTGTAGCCTCATTAGCAGCTACCGTTCTTGCTAGTTGGCTTATTAGCATCTCTACACAGAGAACACTGCATGCTAGCTAGACAACATTCATTTTACTCCCAGCTTTATTTTACGTCGTTACACATTTATTACATCTCGTATTTATAAACCAACTCGCCACCCTTAGAGCGTCGGCGTTTTTCGCTCGTGTTCCTCGGCCACAGATACCGTAGCAATGGGACACTCTAAGCTGTATGTGTTTTAGCATTTCTAAAATGGCTGCCATTCCTGTCAGAACAACAAGTAGATGTGAATTAACATTTAGGATAGCACAGGCTCTTTGTTTCGCCGAGGTTGTTCAAGGCGTCGGCACCCACTTGCGAAAGGGGACGAGATTTCTCCGGGCTTTGAGAAAAAAATGATGAAGGGGGGGATACGGAGAGAGTGTGTGAGGAATGAACTGAGAAAGAAAAGAAACATGTTTTTGAGTTGAGCATACAAGATTTTTGACATTTTGGGTATTAAATTACTCCTTCTATCTTTACAGGTATTTTCTTTTTAGCTTTTTCCTTTGCTAACTCTGCTAACAGGGAGCTGTTATAAATTGTCAGATTAAAAGTTTTAAATAATATATTTTATTTTATATTAAACTGTCAACTGTGGGAAATTTCGTATCAAAATTTGAGCACTGATATAAAACAGTAAAGGTTCATCCCTTTATCCCTAATTTAACACTATGGTAACTGTGTAATATTCAATAATAATAATAATAATAATAATTATAATTATTATTATTATTATTATTATTATTATTATTATTATTATTATTATTATTATTATACGTTTCCCATCTATTACTCAAACACCTCTGTTGTGAATGTGCTGAAAACCCTTGCTCAGCAACGTGACTGCAGAGCCACCACATGGACAGACACATCCATTACAACTAATCCGTGCAAAGGTTTAGACACTCCCCCCGTTTTTTTTTTTTTATTATTTTTTTTTATTATTAATGACAAACCCAAGACAGATGTCCATTCGGAATTTTGACAAGTAACATGACGGTATATTCATAGTAAAACCATCAAAAGTATACACATATTAATGTGGACTTTTATTCCGCTTCCTGTTAAAGATCCATGAAGCAAAAAGTTATGTCCTTAAGAAACGGAACGATAAAGAACCGTTTCTGTGATGTTATTTGAAGTATTAAGTCATTCTAAAGCAGCTTTAAATATACATTAAAAAAATCACTTCAAGAAGCTCTAAACTGTTCTTAAAAATGTCACGTATGAGTGCTTTAAGTGAGAGATCCACTTTATAATCTGTTTATAGCTGTCTAAAAGCTGTCTATGTTACAAGGACAGTTTAATCAGTAGAAGCATATTAGAGTATACAACCAGGGTGGCATCCCTGCTGAAAAAAAAAACCCCAATAGAAACCATTACGGAATTTCTAATAGTTTCCACTACAAATACCACTAAAACCATTAACAAATGTAGTGTGTTTTCGGCTGTATTCTATTAGTATTTGATGGGTTGTATCGGTTTCCACTAGACATAAACATGCCACCAATAGAACCCAACACATTACACACACACACACACACACACACACACACAGAAAAAAAATCCAGAGAAAATGACGGTGTTATTAAAAGATATTTCCAGTGTTTAATACATATTTATAATATATTCTCTACAGATTTCCAGAGCAGTACTGCTCAAATGAGGCAAAAAGAAAAATAAAGAGCAGGACACTTTCAGTCTGGGAACTCTGGCCTGCACACACACTCACTCTCTCATACACACACACACACACACACTACTCTCAGCATTGCATCACCAGTGAGCTCATCCATTCTGCGTTAATTCAGAATAAATTTGTTTATTTCTGTCACTTCGTTCTGAGTCCGCTAAACTTCACTGATTAACACTCAAACTCGGACACTCCATGAACCAGCAGCTTAACCTCCAGACCCGTGTCCAGTGTAAATACGTCTTTCAATGCTAAAGAGTTCATGTTCGATTGTGGAAAGAGAATACGAGCAGCGGTCATGTTTGAGAAAAAGAAACGGGTCTCGTTCGAACTGCTTTAAACGTTCGCGTGGGATGAAGAAGAGGATGACCAGAGCATGGAGCTGTAACAGAGACGTTCTAACAGCACACACACACCATCACTGAGAACTCAGGGAATTTCAGTGGCTTCCCGAAACTCATTCACTGATTCTTATTAAATAAGAATAGTTGTTTATTATTTTTTTTAAAAAAAGAGACCAATTAATTGATATAACGTGAGAGGAAAAATGAAATGTGGCAGAATTCCCTGCTTACACTATACGCTTTGGAACTGGATTTGGATAAACGATGGAATAAAACCAGTTCTTGGTGTGACGTCTTTGACATCCAAGCCTCTCTCACTCGCTCTCTCTCGCTCATGCTGATGCTCCTGTTCCGAGTTTCTCATATTGCCGTTTCAGTATCACACCCCACAATCCAGCACTTCAGGTGCAGCAGCAGCACGATTCACTGTCCAACTCTGGCCTCTTTCCCACCAGGCGCAGTGTCTCCAGGTTGTAGTCACGACCCTCCCTTGACCTTTGACCCGAGGAGCGGCAGGGTCAGCGGAATAAATGCTACCTGACCTTTTGTAGTTCCTCGCGCAACCATGCTGGGAGAGGCTGACCGAGTCTGTGGAGGAGCTTCGACAGATCGATGTTATGATCCCGGTAAAAGCGAGAGAGGAAGAGACGAGACTGGATCGAGAGAGAGAGTGAGAGAGAGAGAGAGAGAGAGAGAGAGAAATGAACGAGTCTCATTAATCAGCTATGTTCATGCAGTTATCCAATCAGGCAATCATCTGGCATTAGTGCAGTGCACGTAATCATGCATATGCAGGTCAAGGGCTTCAGATCATGCATAATATAATGTACAATTAAAAAAATATATTTCTCTATATTTGCATACATAATACAATTTTTTTGGCGTGTTGAAAATTGCGTCTGGTTTTGACCCATTATTCTGAATTTGAACATTTCATCTTTAATGTTACAAGCAACAGCTGCTAAACCCTGATGCTGTTTAACATCATGTTGTGAACAGCATTATCATGTGCTTATGAAACTGCAGTGCGTGTGTGAGAGAGGAGAGAGTGAGAGAGACTGCTTGCTGCTGATTGTCATGTGGAGATCTGCATCCGGTAACAAATGAGAGCGAGAGAACTGGAGAGACAGAGAAAAATGAGAGAGGGATGAGTGCGAAATGAAGAAAAATGGCAGAGAGACGAACAGACAGATGGGTCTTATATCACCTCTGCTGTGTCCTCACATGCACACACACGCTCACACACACACACACACACACACACACACACACACACACACACACAGTATACTGTATACTCACAGGGGCACGAGAACATGCTGTAACTTTGAGCTGTGTAGGATTACGTGTGTTAGTTGCACAATGCACAATATGTTTCACGAGGATCATTGAAATCGATTTTTTTATTTTATGTAACAACGGAGTTTTATGTAACTCCTTTGTGTAATTTCCTGTGTGGATTCTCTACATGCAAAACACCACACTGCTGGCTGTGGAACAACAACACAACTATACATATATACAGTACATATACATACATACATACATATATATATATATATATATATATATATATATATATATATATATGTATATATATACTGTATATATATCCTTTTTTTCTTAACACGCTGTATTTATTAAATGTACACTCTACAAATAAGAATGACTCTTAAAGTTGGGTGATGTACAGATGTACAGATGTACAGATGTACAGAAGCAATGCATTTATTTCCTTTTTCCTTTTCCATTTCTTCCTTCCCAAACTAAGCATTTTCACCATCAGCTCACCAGGGGGCGCTGCAGCGACTCCCACATCATATATAGGAGCGGATGTTAAAGGTGCATTAGGTTAGAATGGAAGCCTGTTTCTGCCACAGAGAAACATTTTTTATTATTATTTTAAATAAAGGTAATTGCAACTTTATCGATCAGAATTGCGAATTCAGAATTCAGACTATTTTTTCTCCGTAATCGCGAGTTAACATATTTTTTCCCCTTCACAATTTTGACGTTCAATTGATGCAATACATGAAATCTTGTTTAATTGATTTTTATTTATATCTATTTATCTTCATATTTCTGAATTTTTTTTATGTTAACACGAGAGTAGTCGATCCTCACCAGGGGTCAGAATGAACAACTTCATTTAAATAACACCTACGGATAATCGATCCTTTTCTTTACGATTCGTACATCGATTCTGTAGATTATTATAACACTGTGCTGGAAAAATGTTCTACTGCCAGGTTGAATATCCGTCCTTGTTTATATTTCAATTATATATACATTATATCCTGCTTTTATGGGCAGCGAGCGCAACGGATCAGGCTCATTTCACACAGTTTCATATGAAAGCTCACTTTTGCGGTGTGATATAATACGTCCATGAAACGGTTTCACTGTGAACATGTAGTCCTTACATACAAAAGAATTTATGTCCACTTTTATATGGAAATAAAACTGGCAAATCGATTTGTTTTTATTAATCATATAATAACATTTACCATTTTACCCTAAATACCCATTTACCCTAACATAACGTGATGTTCAAAGCAGACTTATGATACACTGACAATATCAACTACTAAAATGCTAATGTAGTGAGACGTTTCGAAATAAGTCACGGTGACGAATTATACTTCATTACGAACAGACCTAGGAGCAAAGGCAGTATCGATGTACTGTATATACATGTAGACACCAGTTTGGGTTTTTTTTTTTAAAAGTGAATTTGATAGATTTTAATTTGTGTTTTTTTTTTTCTCTAAAAATAAGAATAAGGTAGGAAATATATAGAGCGTGATCAAAACAATGGTTTTAAGTCATGACCTCAGGAGAAAAGTCTTACATGTCTGAGAAAACCTCTTTGCAGTGGACATGTTTGTGTTTATATAGCCATCCTGTCAGTCATTTTCTAGACACTCTGTCACACCTTCACTCCACACCCTGTTAACACCTTGCTAACACCGCAGCTTAGCGCTCATAAGAGCTTCTTAAGAAGAAGATTCGGACACGGCAAACAGACTCACGGGTGTAAAAAACAATAAATAAATAACTAACTAAATAAACAAATTAATTAATTAAAAAGTGTTTCTTAGCTACGGTATTGAATTTTTTTACCTCGGTGTCCATAGGAGGATATTTGCGACCTTTGCTTTTGCCCAAACACTTGGTTCTGCCTCCATCCATCAGCTGACACCAAAATCCCTTCTGAGGATCGAATCTGCGGAGACATAAATAGCGAGAGAGAGAGAGAGAGAGAGAGAGAGAGAGATGAAGGATGAAAACTCAATCACGTCGTCTTATTTTGAGAAGTACATCCACTTCATATAGATAACCTGAACACACACACACACACACACACACACACACACACACACATACTCGCGCACACACACTGAGGCTGACAGATGTCAGGTGTAACCTTGTCTGGGTGTCAGAGGCGACTCGGATGGGTTTGATAAACACTGTGTGGGGGGTGCGGGGGTGTGACGGGACGCGTGGGCCAGGGTGTTAATTAGTCTGCTGCCTGAGCTGTAAACAGAGATTACATGTGAATGCTTGAACTAAAGTACAGTACAAACACCCCAAAGCGCGATCGATCCTGACAACACACATTTCCCTCACAAACATATGCACACTGACGTTTTTTTCCCTCCGTTCTTTCTCCTTCCTTTAAATGCTCTACAGGCTCTAAATGTGAGATCCACACCCAAACCATTTAGTCCTCTCAGTTCCAGTAGCTGCTCCAACAAATTTGAATGCAATTAACTTGAAACGCAGTTCCATGGTTGTTCACAATTACGACGTTTATTCAACATTACATTCAGTAGTCCTTTAGTTAATCAGCGTATACTGGCTGCATTACCGACAAACAAACAAACAAACAAACAAACAAACAAACGCTCAAAGATAAAGGGTGCGTCTCAATCGGCTCCCTGGTTCTGTATTCAGGGCACTGATCAGGGAGGCTGCCATTTTAAGGGAATCCTTCCAGTGCAAAACCCCCCAATCCCGTGACAGAACCGCGCGTGATTAAGCAAACAAATTGATATGCCGTATAATATAATATCGGAAAGATATCGGTCCTGCCTGCTGTTCATACTGTAAATGCCAGCGGTGATGTTTTAAAACACGAGTACATGCGTGTCCCCCAAACCCCCCACGTGTGTATGCCTGTACTATTGGTTTCATTAATTCTTATTGCTGCAAACATTTACCTGGTACTATAGGTCATGCAACTTGAACATTGGCCAATGGCGAAAAAAAAGAAGAAGAGAAAGAAAACAAAGCATAGTTACAGATTTCTATTGCCAAAAATTCTGGTACGAGGTGTGTGTGTGTGTGTGTGTGTGTGTGTGTGTGTGTGTGTGTGCTGTCTCTTAGCTAAACTATCAGTGTGTGTAATAGTGAGTTGTAAATTCTGAATTGAGGTTTATTTGGGTTTTTTTTTGGCAAGATGTTTATTGTCCTATAAATGTGTTTTCCTGTATTGGCTCTAGAAGCCTAGAGAGCCACTAGAGAACAGAGCTGCCAAACGCCTCTTAATTAAACAGTATGAAAAAGAAAGAGAGACAAAGAAAGAGAGAAAGAGAGAGAGAGAGTGGGGGGAGGGGTTGTTTTTAATTACAGGCTCCTGATGAAAGCTAAATTCTCTCTTCAGGTCCAACTCTAATGGCTCATAGCTGTGTTACTTGGATCGCCATTGATCTCGTTCGCTGTAATCAGGCGAGAGTCTGTGTAATCGAACTGACAGAGGAACGGATGCGACCACAAACCAGTGTAAGTGACAAATCTTTGATTATGTCACCCATAACACATTGAATAGCTCATTACTGTGCATGTGTGTGTGTGTGTGTGTGTGTGTGTGTGTGTGTGTGTGCGTGTGTGCGCGCTGTTTAAACTCACGTGAGTGCCTGTGAGTAGTTAAAGTACGGAGAGATGCCCAGAAACTTCTGCACCTCGTCCATCACGGCTGCTGGATCATTCCTCAACTGCTGCCCGTCTATTATCATCAGCTACACACACACACACACACACACACACACACACACACACACACAAAATAACTACAGGCTCTGAGCAAATTTATGTTCACATGTGTCTGTGTTTCATAGAAGTGTCCCCAATAGACTTCCATTTATTTTTCATTTATTCATCCTCAGGGAAAGCTATATCCTGGACAGGGTCACCGTGGATCCATGGTCTATCCCGCGTGTGAGAGGTGGGAGGAAACCCGAGAACCCAGAGGAAACCCACACGGAGACAGGAAGAACATTTTTCTTGATAAAAAACAAACCAAAAAAAAAAACTGGTTTGTTGTGTTTACACTGGGAAAATAACTACAACTAATGAAGGGGTGGGGCCACCAGAGGGAGCTGTGGCTTATACTTTGTACACCATTTTAAACAGGAATGTAATTGTACCTAAGAATCTAACGCTGCAGAGGAAATTGGCTAGTTATCTTAAGTTGATAGTCTTTCGAGTGATGCTGGAAACAACTCGAAGTCAGTGACTCTTGCAGTGAAATAAAACTTCGACATTCGTATTTACGCACAAAATGTCTTGCCACAGCACTTACACTGAAAATAGTTGCAGAAAATGCAACACACTTGGGAATTTTCATTCGGAATGCATTTTTTCTCCGAACACGTTGACATTTCACAGTGTGAAAAGTGGCCACGTAAACGGACGACAAGCTAGGTAAAGCTAGGCAAGCTAGAGTCCCGTCTGAAACTATCGGAATGGTTATGAGAAACACAGTCTGAGCTATAAGAAACACAGTGACATGTTCCAATATTTTTGCTCACTTACAAATTAGGGGTTCTGATACAAAATGCAACTGTGTTCTATGTTGTTTAACACATCTACATATAAATACCAGGATTTATATGTAGAATGAATTGGCCTTGCCGTTGAGGTAGTTTCGGAGGGGACTGTATTTCCGCATGTGTGTATAACGTTGTGTGTGTGCGTGTATATGTGTGTGTACCTGGACAGGTGGATAGTAGGTGAGCCATCTTTCCAGGTGTGTGGCGTAGAGACCGGGGACGAGGCAGCGGTTCTGCAGGGATCGTAAGTCCGATGAAGCGTGCTGATTAGCTGAAATCACATCGTAGAAGCTGTAACGAAGTGCAGCACGGTCCTCATGGGCCCTCTGGTGCTGCCATGGCAACAAAGATTGAGAGAAAGAAAAAATGGAAGCGAGTGTGTTATGAACGTAACAGAAGTTAAACTTACATACAACAAAACCACAAAGTTTGCTACAAGGCCTAGCATCCATTTTGGGTAACTAGGTTTGGTGCCTACACACACTCACTTATTAAGAGGGGAAATGGGATCGAAAGCTCTTTCTCTTTTCCATGTTCTAGCTGCTGGTAATCATCGCATGCTAGGACCTCCTGAGGCATGGTGCTGATGAGATTTTTTCTCTCCCTCCCTAACTCAAGCATTCCGTCTCTCCCATCCTCTCTTAAAATCCCCCTCGTTCCTACTGTCTCTCTCTCGTCGCAATCCCCCTCACACGTAAGCCTGGAGGAGAACCAAACTCGCATTCAGACCAACTAATAAAGATTGTTCATTGTCCACTGACACTATTGTCAGCTTTCATCCAGCTGGATTTATGCAAATATGTGCATGAGAAAAACTGGGATGGAAAAAGGACAGATTTAGGGGGAAAAACCACTAAAAGACTTTCACACTTGGCTGGGGTGGAAACCTTGGCCAATCAACAACCAGAAGAGGTGAAATAGGATGTTGGAAACACACACAGGATTACATCATAAATGTTTGTCTTTTTTTTTACTGCTACCACTAGCTAGCTCGAACTCCCCCCTCCCCCAACAAAAACAAAAACAGCTAACCTGACAGGATTACTTCATAAATGTGGTAATTTTTCAACTAACACTAGCTAGCTAAAAAAAATTCAGCTAACCTTTTGTCATTTTTGTCATTTTTTTATTTTACTGTAAACACTAGCTAGCTCGAACACCCCCCCCCCCCCCCCCCCCCCAGCTAACCTAACAGAATTCATTTATAAATGTTGGTAACTTTTTTTTACCGCTAATACTAGCTAGCTCAACAACAACAACAAAAGCTAGCCTGACAGGACTACGTCATAAATGGTTGTAATTATTTACTGCTAACACTAGCTAGCTCAACAAAAAAAACCCAGCTAACTTCACATGATTTCTCTCAAAGATTTTTTTTTTTTTTTTTAAGTCATAATCTTCACTGCTAACGCAAGCATATAATCTAACCTGGCAGGATTTCTGAGAATTAAAAAAAATATATATATATTTTTTAAGTCATGTCACATTCTTAGGTTTGTAATCTTCACTGCTAACACGACCCATTTAGCTAATAGCTAGATGTTATAACATTCTGACAGGATTTCTGACAGGATTCAGAAATCTTTACTGCTAACACCAGCTAGCTAGTACACAAACTAACCTTATGGGATTTCTGACAGGACTCTGAAGTCACATTTATATAATATTTTATTATATAATATTTTATTATTTAATATTTATATACAGTCATCATAGCAACTAGCTAGCTAGATTTTCTTGCAAATGTTAGCTTAGCTAGCTAGCTAACACCAAGTGCTAGTTATTATGAACCACAGACTTTGGTACTTTGGCAGACAAACTGTTTAATACAAAAGAAGAAATTTACTTTTCTGTTGGACTACACATTTAATTTGGAATTTTAGCATTATCAGGATGGAAATATGCAAGAAAACACACACACACACACACACACACACACACACACACACACACACACATACACACCTCATCCTACTGAATGAGCTCAATAAGTGAGTTTAAAAGGCAGAGAGTGTGCTGATGGTAATCTAATGTGGCATTGACTTTCGCTCCTTGCTGCATCGATCCCCCCTTTAACTAGCTTCTCTTTAACCTACTTCAGCACCGAACCCTCTCTCTCTCACACACACACACACACACACACACACATATTCAAACACACACACACACACACACACACACACACACACACACACACACACACACACACACACACACTAAACCCGCTACTTGCATTCTACACACTTAGACAGATAAAGTGTGTGGAGATTTCACATTAGTTAATCATATTTCTGAAGTTGCTGTGGTGAAAGGGTACCTGGTACCAGCTGTAGGCTCGGTCAGACGGGTTGATGAGCAGGGTGAGGATTTTGGCTTTGGGCAATAGGGCGGCGGCTCGTTTAGGCGTCTCCTCCGAAGGGAAGTAACTAGCGCTTTTCTCAAATAGGAAGTCCGTACTGACGTTTGAAGGAACCGGAAAAAACTCCATGTACCTTCGAGAAGAACGCATTAACAATAAACTCACAGTTGCCTTCATGTCCTGTCACTGACATTTATTCTCTGTGCCGGAACAAGCCTCCTACTTTACCCACAACAGACACTTTTGAAACTTTAAAAATCACATTTTCAGGAAAAGCGGCAGGGCGAAATATCTCGGAGATCATTTCAGGGCCAGAAATTTTTAAACAGAAGCCTGAAATGAGAAACTAGTCTGATCCGCTTTTTGAAAATACTTTGAATGACCGTACACTCTCAATTTAAATGATTATTACAGGTCCATAAACACATTAAAAAAATTTTACAAACTGCACCTTTAATGATGTTTTTTTTAAAGATTAATTAATTTTTGTAATTTGGTGCTTTGCTCCTACGAATGCACACAAAGGTTTTTTTTGTTTGTTTGTTTGTTTGTTGTTATTTTTACCAGTCGATGCCTTTATGGTAGTTGTTGGTGTTGAAGAACTGCACCTCCTCGAAGGTCTTGGAGCTGGGGAAACTGCTGGAGATGGACGGATGCATTAGGAGGAAGAGATAGAGCGCAGTGGTGCCTGCGAACGAGAGGAACGAGACACGTAACAAGGACAGATGAGGCCCCGTGTGGATAATGATAGTGTAATATGTTTAAGTGCGCTACGTGGAGTCGACAGATAAAGCCAGAAGACGGAGAGAGAAGGAAACGGAGAATGGGTTGAAATCAATACTCTATTTGCAGCATGGATTTTTCAGCTGTGGGTGTAAATGTGCGTGTCTGAATGTGCTGGGAAAGTCAGTATGGACGTGTATGTATGTATGTGCCTGTGAAAGAGACAGGATATGAATGTGTGTATGTGTGTTTGTGTGTGTGTGTGTGTGTGTGTGTGTGTGTGTGGGAGCGAGCGAGCGTGGTATCTGTGAGTTTCTGTTTGTGCGTGTCAGAACGAGAGTGGGTGAGCGAGTGTTTCATAAGTTTGTGCTCACACGGAAGTGGAGAAAGCTCAAAGCACAAACTGTCTAACTACATCAGTGTCCTGACACCAATCAAACTCCTTTAGCTAGACAACACAACACAACTCAACACAGCGGACGAGCGAACGAACAAACTTGTTGTCTTTCGCTCCCTTTCTATCTTTCCACCCCGTCTCTGATTCTCAATCTCTCCCCCAAGTGAGTCTGGGTTGTTCTCCTTCACTGCATCTAATGTCTCTGGCTGCACTTTCATCTGTGCTCTACAAGGTGAGATGTGACAGGAGGGATCAAGGTGAACAACAGCTCACACATTCACACACACACACACACACACACACACACACACACACACACACACACACACACACACACAGCCTTGAAGCCTGAAAAAAAAGAAAGAAAAGAAAGACGCTTCAAATGTTACAGTCGTGAATTGTGAGAATTGCGTGTGCAACCGAGTAGATCATAATGCGTGTGGACAATAAATATATATTACCGCGCGTTATCGTGGAGTCGCTTTAAAAAATGAAAAGACGTCAGCCTTTAAGTGCCCTACGCAAATAGACAATAATGAAAAGAATGCAGCATGAGCGTTAGGAAATCCTAGCGAGGACAAAAAAAAATAAACCTCAGACACATGGTTGAGTCTCACTGTTAAATTAGGCTAGTTAGTCTGTAATAGGGTTTTATCATTTCTACACAACATCCAGTATAGAAAAAATACATTTAAATCCCCCTGAGAAGAACTCAGCCACTTTAAAAAGAAAAAATAGAAAAGAAAGCTTGCACCACTGTACAGTAGGAATGAAAACGTGACAGTAGTGCAGATCCAATATTACGGATCTAATTATGTCCATTTCTTTCCCCTCCATTGACAGCAAATCCATGACTAAACCTGACTGTCCTCCCTCTGACATTGCAGATGTCATTTCTGTTTTTCAGCCACAGCGCTGTTCTTGTAAGGCTTGAATCCGATTGATCAGAACGAGTCAATTAATTAATTGTCTATAACAGCAAGACCAACAACAGGACGTTATAATGACAGGTCACTCCATATATATACTGATAAAAAAAAAAAAAACGAAAAACATAACTGTGTGTAATTGTTGATATGCGCTCTGTTTAGCCTTTTTTGGTAAGGAGTCTCCAGTGTCAGCGCTTTGTAACAATCCAAGGCAAAGCTGTCATTTTTCCAACATAGGAAAGAGAGTGGTGAGGGAATGACTGTTTATAGCTGCTGTAACAAGTGATAATAGGAACTAACTGGTTTTGAGTATTACATGTAACTAGAAATTGATAAAAAAAAAAATATGAATAAAACATTTTTGGAAGCAACGTTATGGAGAAATAATCAACTCGTTGTGGTAACACCGACCCTGGTTCACATCGGGTGCCATCACACCACCCCATTGTTAATTATTTTCCGATAAACACCGGAGGAACCCCCCGAAGCACAGGGAGAACACAACATGCAAGGTGGAGGCGGGATTCAAACCCCCAACCAAGGAGGTGCGAGACAAACGTGTTAACCACTAAGCCACCATGATATCCAAAAATGCTTATGGCTTCCCTGAAGAAAGCCCCCTGTGCAATTTTACCATCCTACAGCATACAGAATCCAGGACTAGAACAATTCAATGCCATAATTACCAGTTTTCTGAGGTCCAACCACCATAAACTTGGGGAGCCTGTCGCAGGTCTTCTCTTTAGACCAGATATCCTTGTGTCTCTTGTCGTCACATGGGTTCTGCACAAACACACACATTATCAATCAATACAAACAATACACACCATACAGTGGGGAAAAAAAGTATTTGATCCCCTGCTGATTTTGTACATTTGCCCACTAACAAAGAAATGATCAGTCTATAATTTTAATGGTAGCTTTATTTGAACAGTGAGAGACAGAATAACAACAAGAAAATCCAGAAAAACGCATGTCAAAAATGTTATAAATAGATTTGCATTTTAATGAGGGAAATAAGTATTTGACCCCTCAGCAAAACATGACTTAGTATTTGGTAATGACTTAGTAATTACTTGATATTTTCAATGCCCTGGCTTCGGGAAGGAGGTTCTCACCCAAGATTTCACAGTACATGGCCCCGTCCATCGTCCCTTTGATGCAGTGAAGTTGTCCTGTCCCCTTAGCAGAAAAACACCCCCAAAGCATAATGTTTCCACCTCCATGTTTGACGGTGGGGATGGTGTTCTTGGGGTCATAGGCAGTTGATTTGATGCCAAAGAGCTCCATTTTGGTCTCATCTGACCACAACACTTTCACCCAGTTGTCCTCTAAATCATTCAGATTTTCATTGGCAAACTTCAGACGGGCATGTATATGCTACCTTGAGCAGGGGCGCTGCAGGATTTCAGTCCTTCACGGCATAGTATGTTACCAATTGTTTTCTTGGTGACTATGGTCCCAGCTGCTTTGAGAATATTGGCAAGATCCTCCCGTGTAGTTCTGGGCTGATTCCTCACTGTTCTCATGATCATTGCAACTCCACAAGGTGAGATCTTGCATGGAGCCCCAGGCCTAGGGAGATTGACAGTTCTTTTGTGTTTCTTCCATTTGTGAATAATTGCACCAACTGTTGTCACCTTCTCACCAAGCTGCTGGGCAATGAATGGTCTTGTAGCCCATTCCAGACTTGTGTAGGTCTACAATCTTGTCCCTGACATCCTTGGAGAGCTATTTGGTCTTGACCATGGTGAAGAGTTTGGAATCTGATTGATTTATTGCTTCTGTGGACAGGTGTCTTTTATACAGGTAACAAACTGAGATTAGGAGCACTCCCTTTAAGTGGGTGCTCCTAATCTCAGCTCATTACCTGTATAAAAGACACCTGGGAGCCAGAAATCTTTCTTATTGAGAGGGGGTCAAATACTTATTTCCCTCATTAAAATGCAAGTCAATTTATAAAAATTTGTATATGCGTTTTTATGGATTTTCCTGTTGTTATTCTGTCTCTCACTGTTCAAATAACCATTAAAATTATACCATTTACCATTAAAATTATAGACTGATCATTTCTTTGTCAGTGGGCAAACATACAAAATCAGCAGGGGATCAAATACTTTTTCCCCCAATGTATGTCTATCAGAGATATCAGGTAAGTCTAAACGTACCATCAGATATAACCTTAACTTAAATAAATAAATAAACCATTATATACACGTATGTAATTTTATATTTAGGAGATTGTATAGCAACCCCAATGGTACTGTAACAAAATGACTCCAACCTTAAATCTCAACCTATTTTTTTAGATTCTTTTTAAAAGAATCAATGCAACAATGAAACTAAATAGGCCTCATATTTTGGTCTGACCATATTTCTGAGGACTACTCGAACAATTTATTGCACACACACACACACACACACACACACACACACACACACACACACACACACACACACACACCATGCAAACACATCTCTCTCACATGTTCACAGACCTGCCAGAGTGGGTTTCTCTGCTCAGGGAATAGGGTAAAGTAGTGGTGTGCGAGCTGCAGAGGCGGGAGTGTGTGCAGTCTCAGATTGGTCCAACACTTCAGGAAGTTGGCCAGGTTCACGAAAGTGTACAGACCCAATCGATCGTTCCCATAGTTAGACAGATGAGTCATGAAGATACTGATCTGCAGAACAGGAGGCAGAGTGTGAGCAGATATTTGCCATTCTTATACAGAATCTACTTGGTATATTTCGCAAAATAGGTCACTAGACAGTATACTTGAGGTATTGTAACCAATTGTATATAGATTTCTATGGTGATTGGTTGTGTGGGTATTTAAATGTGAGTATGTAGTGTGGAAATAGTGGGGGTGATGGGTGTGTGTGAGGGGTGGTGCGTGGGGAGTCATAAAACAGTATAATGATTTTGCCTGTAGATGGCAGTAATACAGTGTCTTGTGGTAGGAACTCCACACTTGTATTAGGAAAGAGAAAGGGATTATTTGAAATGAGGATGGTGTTGGCGAATTTGGAGTTGGCATATAATACAGATGTGGTAGAACTATGACAAATTTGAAATAAGGAGCAGCTTCATGGTACAGACAAAGCCCATATGCTGAACCTTTGGATTTGAAAAAGTACAGAAAGCTTGAATTCAAGGATGGACAGGCTACACTACACGTGGGGAGCGATGGAGGTAAAATGGTGTAGAGACAGGGTACAGTTAGATTAGAGAACATTTAAAGTCGTTGCAGACAGCATGCACTTGGGAGGAGAGAGTGTATATTTGGGGTAGGAATAGACAAGATTTGTGTGGAATCTAGCCTGGAATACAATTGGAGGGCAAGGTTACATTTGGTGAAGGAAGGATTTAAGTTTAAGGGTTTAAGGTTTTGAGGGGTGAGAGTATAATTGAGGAGGGATAGACTACATTTGGTAAGGCTTAGACTACTTTTGGGGAGGGTTTGACTATATTTGAGGAGAATTATGCTACGTTTGACAAATGTTAGGCTACATTGGGGGAGATTTAAACAATATTTGGAATGGTTAGGCTACATTTGACGAGGGTTAGGCTACATTTGAAAAGGGTTAGGCTATATTTGAGGAGTATTAGACTATGTTTGAGGAGTATTAGACTACATTTAAGGAGTATTGGACTATGTTTGAGGAGTATTGGACTACGTTTGAGGAGTATTGGACTATGTTTGAGGAGTATTGGACTACGTTTGAGGAGTATTGGACTACATCTGAGAAGTATTAGACTACGTTTGAGGAGTGCTAAACTACGTTTGAGGAGTGCTAGATGATATTTGAGGAGTATTAGACTACGTTTGAGGAGTATTAGAATACGTTTGAGGAGTATTAGACTACATTTGAGGAGTTTTAGACTACGTTTGATGAGAGTTAGGCTACATTTTCGACTATCTTGAGCATCATCGACCAAGATCACTGTTGCCACCTTGTGGAGCAACTAAATAGTACAAAATAATTAAATGCACATGTGCGATGTGTTAGAAAAATCTGTACTCTGCTGATGATGAAATTTTCATCAGGTGTACTATACACTGTTCCTAATGTACGCGTTAAAGAGTGAAGTATACTTTGGGCTTAAGAAAACATTATGGTTGGGGTGTGTCCAAGGGTTAGGTTACATTTGGTGAGGGTACCTTTATTTTATTTGATCACATCTTAGTGACAAATCTATATGTATGCTGTATATGACAACATAGCACAAACAATTACTAACAAGGAGAATGCCAGTAGATGTTAGCAAAAAGATGTGCACTCCATCAGTGAAGTGAAGGCCTGGGTCAAGTGGGCGAACAGGTGCCTAAAAAAACCCCAAACATCTCCTGTGGGTGGGAATATTTTGGTCTCAGGAAACCTGACGTTCATTAAAAGCAGGTGCTGTATAAGAGTACTAGTGCTAACCTCATGATGCAATGTCTCAAACATCACACACTTCTACGAACATATGAAGAGACAAGTCTATGATGAGCACATGGCTAAAAGGTTCTCATCTCATCTCATTTGGGGAGAGATACAGACTGGGACTGTGAACATTTGGTGTTGAGATAAGGGAGAGATAAAGTATATTTATTAAAGATGATATTAGGGGTTCAAATAGTAGAGATCCCATTTGAGGAGAGATAGACGAGATTGGGATCGACTCAGGGCAATGCTACAAAACACATTTGCAGGATTTGTCTGGTTATAGTTTGGATTTAGGATGCCATGAACGTTCACGCCATGCTAACATGCCTTTTAGCTCACAAACCACAAATGCAGACCTCCGTATTAAAATCTTCTCTAAAGCGATTAGTGAATTGAAGCTAGCAGCAGGACTTTCCGGTGGTCACAGCATTGTCGCATGGACGCTATTTAACAGCTTTTGATGACGGTCACATGTTCTGTAGGGGTATTTTCAAACATTCATTCCTTTTATGCTCAGCGAGGATGTGGTCATTTGATCAGATTGTCTTAGTGCCAAGTTATGGGCAGCGGCAAACCCCTCAAGAGGACGTTCAATCACCCGGCAAGCCTCATCTTAGAACAGTGTGGTATGATGTAAAACCGAAAAGGAAGTGCTCCCTCAGCGCCTGACTTCGCTATAATTTCAATGTGGACCGCAGGGGGACGTTCACTCGCTCTCAGGGCTTTTATGATCACGATCGATACCGTTACCAAGGGGGCTGCTATCCTAGAGTCTGCACTGACATTAACAAAGTCTGGTCAATAATGTTACAGGATGTTAAACTTTGCTTTCAGAATGCATTATAGGAGAGGAGAGGTGAGGAGAGGAGAGGAGAGGAGAAGAGAAGAGAAGGCTCTCTATGCTTGGCTGCTTTAGTAGGTTGTGAATGTAGAGAGGGCAAAAGGGAATAAGTGGCCTAGTTTAATTTGCAGCCACCAGCCAGTACAAGAACCCGCTTTTCTTACTGCAAAAGTAAAAACACAACAATGCTCTTTACAAAACAACAACACACACACACACACACACACACATAGCAGTCAACTTTTATGCATGTTCAGCTTGCGCAAATCAATTACACTTGACCTCTTCTATTGTACTGTGTGTGTATGCTGTCGTGTATGTAGTCAGCGGTTTAGGAACTCGCAAACAAAATAAAAAAAGGACCCCTCCTAAGCCACGCCCCAAACCACACCTGTCTACATAAACAGGCAGCATGATTGACAGGTACTGATCTGTTGTTTTCCTGGGATCCTCCACGGAGACTTGTGAGGGAGAGAAAATGTGAGAAGTGCTTCGAGAAACGTTACACAACATATTCTTAATTTTTCAGTTCTGTTTCCTTCTCGAATCTGACTGGTCAGAAGGTGTGATGATGTCACAAGGTGATATTAACGCACTTGTGCATTCGAGCACGTTATCGTTTCTATGGTAGCTTGTACGTTGGACGCACATAATCCAAAATAAATAACAAAATAAATAAAGTCACATAATAAACTGATAAAAACGTTGTTATTTGAGATATAATTATTGATGTGGTGAAGTTTTCTGTATAAGATGGTTTTATATATAACATTTAAGGAAGGAGTCTCCAGTGTCAGCACTGTGTTCCACCATGCGAGAGTCTTCAGGATGGAGGAATTTTTTTAATTTCTTTACGATTTGCGGTTTCTCGCTAACATGACATGCTTTGCTTATAAGCAAATGATATTATTTGCTTATTTTTGGAAGGAGTCTCCAGTGTCAGCACTTTTTTGAACAATCAGAGGTATGTTTTTCTTTTGTTTAAAGGCCAACTTATTAATGTTAAGAAAGAGAAATGAACAACGAACAACGGACTGTTTACAGCTGTATATCGCAAGCAGCAACAGCAACATAACTATAAACGGTTAAAAATCAAATGTCACTCATTATTATTAAACAAAACGCCTGAATAATAGTACGTGTTTGCCGTACTCTCAGTTATTATGGTCCGCTAATGCTTTCTGTTACTGCGAAACAAACCTCTCTCGAATTACACAGGTTTCAAAGAGTTACCATGGAGTCAGGCTGGCAAAATGATGGTTGATTGATTGACTGATTTGTTGCTAGGCAACCACGAGCAGGGCCGATACGATGAGGTATGTTTAGTAGATGGATAAGAAACTCAAACGTTATATACAATAATTAAAGAAGTCGAGTTCATCTTAGACATGCCCACACTCATTTTCACACACACACACACACACACACACACACACACACACACACACACACACACACACACACACACAACAGTGTTATTAAAAAGATGTCAGCTAGAACAAAGTATCAGCTGTAAACTGCCAAATGTAGCCATAAACTCTAAGACAGCATTTTCTTGACCAATAAGATTTTTTTATCTCCACTATAGAGTTTGATCGAGATATGATTTATACAGTGCTTCCAGCGATCAATAACAAACACACACACACACACACACACACACACACACACACAGAGCCTGAAGTAGTATGATTATGGACAGTGGTAACAAATGAGCTTATCTGAACAAGACGGGGAAAAAAGAAAGTGAGTCAAACAGAAACAGAGAGAGACAGAGAGAGAGAGAGAGAGAGAGAGAGAGGAGGGGTGGGGGTGAGAGTCTTGGGTCCAAATGCATCTATCCTGACTGGCTCAAATACACAAGAGAGCGCCAGTACGAGGCGCTGTTTTTACAGCTAAATTTGGACCAGCTATTACACACACACACACACACACACGCACGCACACACGCACACACACACACACACATCTAAGGGCCAAACAGATGTTCTTCTGGAGCAGGTTCAGAGCCTGGCGGAATTTTAAATAACTCACCTGGCATGAAAATTTAACCAGTGTGTATACACACACACACACACACACACACACACACACACACACACACACACACACACACACACAGTGGAAGAGTAAGAGAGACACATCAGAGACCCTCCATTATTTCAGATTCGATTGTTCACCCATTACAGGAGAGTTTGGTTTACACACACTAAATAACACACACACACACACACACACACACACACACACACACACACACACACCCACACACACACACACACACACACTCGCACGCACATCCTAAAAACATCAGCGTTCAATTAGTTTCCACAGAGATTCAATTAAACTCAGTAGGAGTTCATTCAGCGCTGGTGCGTTATCGAGCGTCACACTCTGATACACACACTCGAATACAATGAGTGATGCGCACCGGCTCGTCGTCTCTTTTGGCCTTTGAATGCTTCCCCCCACCACCCTTTCCTCCCCCCGAGCGTGCACAAAAAAGTCTCAGAATAAAAACACTCAAAAGTTCAAATCCCTTCACTCGAGAACCTTCTCGATCGTCAGCGAGGCGGCGCAGTTCATTAACAAGCGCGCTAAATAAACGCCGGCTTCGAAAGCATTTTTCATCCGGCACTCTGTGTCCTCTCTTCCTCTTCATTCCTCCTCATGTATCATTCTTGCTCTCCCATTTGGCTAAGCAGTCTTAAAAAGACTCAACAGACACTCACTCACACACACACACACACACACATTTCATTTAGCATCAGAGTCCAGGTGGAAATTTTGTCCTCCAGCATTATATTCCTCTTCTCTAGAAACTCAAACCAGATTAATGCGGTTTCTCAATCTGCCGCCTTATCCTCATCCTCATCCGATTCCCACCACTTCCCAATTTCTATTAGTGCCATCTGTACTTTTTTGATTGCCCTTCCCTCGTGTGGTTCCCTCACCCTGATTCGATTTTCTGTCTTTCACTCTGGATATCATTCTCATTTTTCCGTTCATGCCGAGATATCAGCGGAAAATGACAGGAGCTTCATCATACCTTCACGTTATTCTCAAATAAAAGAGCGATTTCCCAACACCTACACATTTTAATTCGGTAATGTACTGTACGCTACACGATTTTTAACCGTTTATAGTTGATGAAACTTTATGGAGGGTACGGTCGGGGGTTTGAATCCTGTCTCCGCCCTATGTGCGTGGAGTTCTACCCATGCTTTAGGGGTTTCTTCCGGGTACTCCGGTTTCCTCCCCCAGTCCAAAGACACGCGCTGTAGGCTGATCCGCATTTCCGAATGTGATTGGCACCCCGTCTAGGGAGTCATTCAACTCGTGCCCCGAATTCCCACCAGAATCTGGGCTCCCCGTGACCTCGTGTTATGGTGGTATGGAAAATGGATGGGATGGATAATGTTATGGAACATCCAGAAGAAAAATGAGCACTTAGGTTAAAACAGTTCAAACTGTCATTCCCTAACCAGCGTTGTTTATTTTCCCGCTCTATCTTGAAGAAAAACTAAAAAATTAGAGGGAATCTGGAAAACCCAGACACTGGGGTATTTACAAAACACTGTGACTGGTACAAAAGTGCTGCCACCAGAGACTCCTTCCATAAACATCACATAACCGTCCATCCATTCTCTGTACCACTTATTCTATACAAGGACACGGAAAGCCTGGAGCCTATCACATGTGACTTGAGGCACAAGGTAGGGGACAACACCCTGGACAGGGTACTAACCCATCCCATGGTGTTTCCTAAACACGTCCTCGCTAAAAACTTCACCACATCATGGTGTCCCAAAAGTCTCCATAAATATAGGATTACGTTTCCCAGCATCACGTCGGTTGCGTCTTCGTCAGTGGACGTTTGTGGACGTGGACTCTTCCAGTCTATTTGAATTTGTTAATAAGTTTGCCGACCGTGTCGTGTGTATGATGTGCTCGCCATGTTTCCTGTTAATGTCCATCACAACCCTGTGACGGCTTCCCGATCCAGCCGTGAGTACGATTTCAATACGTTCTTCTTTCATCAAAGGTGATCCTAAAGTCTATCTGAACAAAAAAAAATGGATATAAAATCTTTGGAAGGCATTTTGCCTTCGTGTTCATTTCCTTCTAGTTCTGGAGAATTCTGGGACACCCTGTAGTTATTATTATAAGCTCATAGGCTGTTAGTACAGAAACAATACCCTTAGAACAAGCACATTAATATAAATATGACAAAGCTGTGCCGATCAGATTTCGAGAAATCCGACCAATCAGATTGCAGAAATCAAATGCGCAGGAGTATAAATATCATTTTATATGACAATGGTGTTGAATTCTCAAATGTGATTGGTTTGGTTGGAAGGTGTTCATTAATTTTCTTAAAAAGGTTTATATTAATGCACTCATTCTAATATGGTATTGTTTTAATAGTAACCGCGTATAGCGTCATGAGGGATAAATTAATCATGACACAAGTGCGAGTGCCAGGCATAGGTTTTTTTTTTTATTAAGGGCAATCTATAATCGCTATCTATAGCGGAGGTCAGGATGAAGGCAGGCAGAGGTAAACAACGATAAAGATAGACAAAACAGAGGTAAACAATAATACAAGGATAAACAAAACTTGGAATACAAAGCTAAAAAAAGCACAATAACAACAAACTAGTCTCGTACATAGACAAAACTATCTCGGCACTAGCACAGAACAGGTGTACACATTAGAGCAAGAAACCAACAGGACAGGGGCAAAGACAAGACTAAAACATAAAAAACCAAACACGAGTGCATGGATTTCATGGCCAGGGGATGTACAGCATGCTGCTTCATCACGAATCCATCACAAACTGTTAATTCACAGGTACTTATATGATGTTATAGAAAAGAATATTCTAGCAATAACTATAACGAGCATATAGAAAACAGCAGACATAAATGTTCGTACTTTACATCATTGTCTCTTCTTTTAAAATACACTACCCTGCCAACTGTATATCTCTCTCTCTGTATCTCTCTCTCTCTCTCTAACACACACACACACACACACACACACGCTTGGAAGACCTCAATAATGAATGACCAATAAATTGAGTTTGCCTTACAACCCAGAGGGTGTGCAGAACAGATCCGTGCGGTTCTACCCCGGAGTTTTACGAACACTTTTAAAGGCTTTACCAACTTCTGTTTCAACAACAGACTGATGTTCCATTACTGCATTAATGTTCCGCCTTTTACTGCATGGACTATTGACAATTTATCGATACTTCAATTTATAGTTGCCATAAAAGAACATTATATTGATCTGCAACTGACAAAACAAAGAGAGTTATAAAAGAGGAGAGGATATGAAAGGAGAGCGTTGAAGGTCAGGTACTCTTCATTTATCATCATCATAATCATCAACACCACCACCATCATCATCATCATAATCATTATCATCATAATCATCAACACCTCCATCATCATCATCATCATAATCATCAACACCTCCATCATCATCATCATCATCATCATCATCATCATCATAATCATCAACACCTCCATCATCATCATAATCATCAACACCTCCATCATCATCATCATCATAATCATCAACACCTCCATCATCATCATAATCATTAACACCTCCATCATCATCATCATAATCATCAACACCATCATCATCATCATCATTATCATCATAATCATCATAATCATCAACACCTCCATCATCATCATAATCAGCAACACCTCCATCATCGTCATCATCATAATCATCAACACCTCCATCATCATCATAATCATTAACACCTCCATCATCATCATCATAATCATCAACACCATCATCATCATCATCATTATCATCATAATCATCATAATCATCAACACCTCCATCATCATCATAATCAGCAACACCTCCATCATCGTCATCATCATAATCATCAACACCTCCATCATCATCAAAAACATCAACACCTCCATCATCATCATCATCATCATCATCATCATAATCATCAACACCTCCATCATCATCATCAACACCACCACCACCACCACCACCACTACCATCATCATCATCATCATCACCATAATCATCAACACCTCCATCATCATCATCATCATCATCATCATCATCATAATCATCATCATCATCGTCATCATAATCATTATAATCATCATCACCAAAACAATCATCATCACCACCACCATAACCACCATCATCATCACCACCATCATCATCATTATCATCATCATCACCATCATCATCATCAGCATAATCATCACCACCACCATCATCATCGGCATGATCATCATCATAATTATCACCACCATCATCATCACAATCATCACAATCATCACCACCACCATCATCATCTGACCTTCTTTGTCTCTCTTGCTGTCTCTGTCTTTCCAACTATTTCTTTGTCTCTCTCCCCCCTCCCATCCCCCCCTCTCTCTCACTCTCTCCCCTCCCACCCCTTCTCTCTCTCACTCTCTCCCCTCCCACCCCTTCTCTCTCTCTCTCTCTCTCTCTCTCTCCCTCTCTCTCTCTATCTCTCTCTCTCTCTCTCTCTCTCCAGTTTGTTACGCTTGACTGATGGTTCACTCGGCAGACTTCCAGCCTGAGGGAGAAGGCCGGTATTGATTGGCTTGCTGCCTATCGTGGAAGCCAATCACTGAGTAATTGTTAATGTGGTGGTGGGTGGAGTATGATCTGTGATGCCCCACCAATGGGACTCCCAATGCCAAAGCTCATTAATCCAAATAAATCAAAGTAAAGTCTAGTAAAACTACAGTTCTTTACAACGAACAAAATGGAAACAACAAACTTGAACAAATGTGTATAATTGTAATATACACACACACACACACACACACACACACACACACATATATATATATATATATATATATATATATGTACCTTATATATACCACTCTATACATATATATCACTCTATAAACAGCTCTCTATATATAGCACTCTACATATACTACTCCAAAACTGTACTTTTCGCAAATGCTGCCAATAAAATACTAAAAAAAAAACTTTTTACTGTATCCATATAGCCATAAAATAGAGAGAGAGAGAGAGAGAGAACACATCAACTCCAACCCAAAAGGCTAATTGTTGAGTCGAATCACACACATGCTGTGTGTAACAGCCACCATTAGGAGAGCACAGAATTGATATCAAGCCCTCAACCTTAGCAACTCGGACTCTTCAAAGATCGAAAACCACTCAAAAGTGGAAGATTTATGCAGAAAGAATATTGGTAAAAAATAGCAGCGCTCGTTTGTAAAGATGAAAACGCGGTGTGACTTCGGGTCTCAGACAGCATGAATGAGAACAATGCACTTAATGAGAACACATGTCACTGTCAGAGTGTGATGTAGAGAAATAAATACAATTCCAACTTGCTGCATCAAGTGCTATTTTATTACCTTTTTAATAATTCAATTCAGTTTTATTTGTGTAGCGCTTTTAACAATGGACGTTGTCTCAAAGCCGCTTACAGATACATATAAACACAGGATACAGATTTTAAGTGTGTGAATTTATCCCTATTGAGTGAGCCGGTGGATCATCTCCCTAGGATGTTAAGAGGAAGAAACCTCCAGAGGAGCCAGAAGGGAACCCGTCGTTATCTGGGTCACAACTGATAGTGTGAAAGTAAAAGAAAGTTCATTATGGGTTTAACATGAAGTCTGTTTGTTGAACTAGTCCACTGCTCACCACCGCTAATAATAAGCGTGGGAGCCATTTTACTAAATGAAACCAAATGTGCAGTGATTAATGTGATAATTACAGCTAGGAGCGAAAAACCCTGTACAAATATTGGACTTAAAATCCCCAACTGTGTATACGACCCTATTATCACCACAGACCGAACAAAAACAATGCTACAGAATAGCTGTTAAATAAGGAAAAGTTAGTCTATGTGGAACTTATTATAACGGCTCGATCTGAGAGCCTAATGGGACTCTAAACGAATGCTTTATTAACGGCAGTAGCACTTGGAGCGTAAAGCCGTTATGCCTATAGATAAAAGACTCAGACGGCGCCGTGCTTGGATTAGTTGTACAGCATAAACATGTGGGAAATAAAGCGCCCAATTAGAGTGACGAAATGTTTTAGTCCTTTGACATTTCTCAGATCATTAAACTTGTAATCATATGCATTCCTGATTCATTTATACCTTTTCCTTGGTTAGATTCCCCAACAAAAAAAAAACAAACAGGATATTAAACAACAATGGTAAAATTTAGGGTGTTAAAATTTTTGACTGAAATTGTAGATCATCCTTTCTTTCTTTCAGACAACAGAGTTAGCGTCTTCGTTACATCACCAGGAATATTGTGTCATTCTGTTCAAAAGTTTGTATTCCTCTAAAATCTAGCTCACCGAAGTGCGAAGAGCCAATCACAGTGCACCTTTGAAAATTCTAAAGGTCGTGGCCAGAGCTATCAGACAATCTTATTACTTATTCTTCTTAGATCTAAAATTGTTAGTTATTTAGTTGTTATGCACACAACCACCCACCCACCCACCCACACACACACACACACACACACACACACACACACATATATATGTCTTGTTGCTACGGTAATACAGGTTCATATAAATACATGACCAAACAACTTAGTGCTATATATTGCATGTTCTGTGCACACACACACACAGACACACACATACACACACAGAGCCAGACTCATGTTTTTAATGTTGCAGCTGATTCGAGCGCAGTGGGGGAGCCCAGGAATGCATGATGGGAGAAAAAGAGCATGCTGGGAAAATTAATCTATAAAAACACTGACATGCACCCCAGAGAGAGAGAATGAGAGTGAAAGAGGAAGCAAAGCGAGCAAAATGTAGGCATAAAAAGGACATGGGTTGAGTGGGGGTTGGGCGTTGTAGTGGTGGGTGGGTTGGGGGGGGGTTGGGAGAGAGAGAAAGAGAGAGAGAGAGAGTGCGAGAGCTGGATAGAAAGAGAGAGCAAGAGAGAGAGATAGAGAGTGAGAGAGATGAAAGCTCCCACTGTGATGATGTTTATTAATATTTGTAGATGTGTAATTTAATAAGAGACACACAGCTGGTTCTGGCAGCGGCAGACTGAAGCTAAGTTTAGCGCTGGAGCCCGAGTGGCGCGGTAGGACATCGCCGAGAGGGGGACGATTTAAATAAATAAATAAATAAATAAATAAATAAAGAAAGAAAGAATGAACACGCTCGACTTTATTCCCATCTCTCGCACTATTCACTCATCTCCACTTTGTGTCTTTCTTCTTGTCATGAGAAACAGCAGGGGTGATGCCATGCTTATTCAGATAAGCTCAACGCATGCTGACGCATTATATATCCCCACCACGAGCACAAACTAGCTGGATAGCTGGACTCTAAACTCTCTGAAGTCTCCCGCACCTTGGTTCCACACGTTCTCCGTCTGCCTTTACAGCCGGCAGTGTTAGCACCTTTTATCCCCTACAAGGAGCTGAGGAGCTTACACTTTCCAGTTCTCAGTAATGTGATTAGAATGGGGTTTTGGCTCCACCTCGGAAAAACGACAAAGACCTCGACATGTTGCGATCTGTGAAATGCCACACCGTGGTCACCATCACTCAATCATAGCTGCTAAGTAGCTGTGAAAATCTACGAATCTGCTCCACCCGCTATTCCCTACATACATATACAAACGCATATAAACGTTGTTTGAACCCGTTTTGGTGCATTGTGGGAGAACATCATGCACAATGTCAGATTTTCTCCTTGATTCTGGACAAACTCTCAAACAGAGTGAACAGAGTGTGGTTTTGGAAATACAGTTTCTGAGCTCTGTGTGCATATTTGTGAGTGTGTGTGTGTGTGTGTGTGTGTGTGTGGACTCACGGGGTTCAATAGGACAGTCAGGAAAAGCTCTCCTCCTTTAATACTCTTGTCCAGCTCTTTTGGGCCTCCAGGATATTCCTTGTAGAAGATTGTGTGTGTGAATAAGCCACAGGTCTGACGTGGCAGCACCTACACACACACACACACACACACACACACACACACACACAAACACACACAACAGAAACTAACTTATATCACAGCATTAAAAGCCACTATTTAAAAGTATGATCGATCATTGTGTATTTGGTGACTGATGATAATAATCCCTGACTGCAGAGTCAGAAACATAAACATAGCAGGACATTGCAGGACATTGCAGGACATCACAGGACATCGCAGGACATTCCGTCGTAGGAAAACAATCAGCTTTGGATATACCGGTAACAGTGACTGTGCTTCATCACGCCGCCCTGAAAGATTATTTCAGTACTGTATAACAGAGCACTTCGAGTGTTGTACCTGCACTGCTTATTTAATAAGACTATAGTCCAGTTTATTCTGGCACTATGGCTCATTTTACTGTGCTGTGTTAAAAAGGAAAAAAAAAACTAAAAACAATTTGTGGGGGGGGGGGG
>JAFFST010052649.1:1812-15101 GCA_022414735.1 Noturus placidus
AATGTTGATTCTGTATTGATATATTTTGTTGTACTCTGAAAAGTGTATGAGAATCAACAAAAATTGTTATGAAAAAAAAAGAAAGTATTAACAGATATATTTTTTTCCCCACTGCACAGGAAGCTTTAATAACAAAAATGTGCAGAGGTTAATTAAAAGTAATGTTTCATTGTGTATCACTCCGTTCGTCTGTGTTCGCCACATAACGTTTCACTAGATCGAAACCGTTACTACAATAGACTTAGTGACATAATTAGTTTCTCTCTCTCTCTCTCTCTCACTCTCTCTCTCTGTATCTCTGTCCAGAGTTGTTTTATTATTATTATTATTATTATTTGTTTCTGAACTCTTAGTTTTAGGACAAGAGGACATTTATATATATAAAAAAAAAACTTCTGCAGTTTAACTCTATAGATCTATAGTTTGTATTTTCCCATTTTGTCCTCTGGCATTAAAAAAAAGTCTATTCTGGAATAACCCATTGTGAAATTGAATAAATCACTCATCAGTAAAGTGAAGGTATGGTGTCTCTCAGATTCAGAGAGCAGTAAAATCTTCTAAAATAACAGTTAGTGGTCGAATGCCTTGTAGCTGAAAGTCTTCAGTTAAAGCAGAGATGGAAGAAGCAGATTAACACACAACAGAGCAGACATGCACAAGTGTATAAACATCATAGCGTTTATTATGATAGCCAGACACCTCAAGGGAAGAAAATGACATATTACGGATTTTCTTTTTTTCAAATGCCATTTACTCATAAACACAGTAAACATGAAAGCACTTGAATGCAACATTAAGCTAGAAAAGTCTCAAAACTGCTGGTTATGTATATATAATGATTACACAAAGCTTTGCATAATTGCTGTAATAATTTACATATATTATAAATATATTGTACAAATATAAAAGTAACATTTTATGCACACAAATACAACCTATCATCTTACAGATTGATGCAAAAATCCTAGCTCTTGAGAGAAAATCTAAACTGAAACTGTAGATATCTAGAGAACTGTAGAGTCTGTTATTCCTTTATAATTTTCTGATTTTCTTTCTTAATTCTGACTAGTGATGGACAGTGATCACCTTTGCTGCTAATGAATCATTATATACTGTAGGATTATTTTTGAAATGTCCCACCGATGGACAATTTTCTTCTAGGATTTTTAAAATAAAGTTATAGGTGGCATCTATGACGAGGAAGCACTCCCAAAAACATTTAAATTTAAATTACGTCCCTGAAATAAATTCAATATCATCACAAAAATATATGGCAAACATGTTCCAATGATCTGATTCAGTGTAAAATTCCCTTTAGGCATGTTGCTCATTTACTATCATTTAAGAGTTATTCTGCTCCATTTAAATGTTTTTTTTAACAACATTCATAAATTCACTGATGGTATTTAACTGAAATTTATAAATGCCTTATTTTATAATATTATATTTTATAATTTTATAATATCATTTGTTCTAATATACTATTGCATCTCACTCTGATAGCATCATCTGATCTCTGAACACAATATATTGTTAGTGGTAGGCAGTTCAGTAAGGTCAGATTGAACAAAAATATGTAAGTAATGTATAATTATTTTCCTCCATGTTTAACTCAAGTTAGCACACACGAATTAAATGCATTCCATAAGAACTATGAACAAATTCATAATAGCATTAATAATTAAACATAATAGCTAAATACATAAGAGATAAAAGCCAGCATAATTATATATTTTTTTACTCTGTACCTAAAAATAGAAATGTACCTCTGACATTGCTGTACAGAAAAAAAGGCTTAGCAAATTGTCCTATGTTTTATATTCTGTTTCTGTTATAAGACAAATATTTAGTATCAAGGTACAGTAGCTTATTAGGTTCTACATAAAGTATTTATAGTTGTTATGATGTTTAAATCTAATGTGAAATGAACCAGTTTATTGTACTATAATTTCATGAAAGAGTCTAATTCCTGAATTTTTTTTGAATTTTTTTACAAGCTTAACAACTTTCTTCTGTTTGTCCTGTTGTACATGTATGTGCAGAGTTTTACTGAGAAAACAAACTGTGCATTTGTAGCTTTTCTCAGTACAAGTTTTTTCTAGCTGACGCAGTGCCATATTGATGATAGCATTGGTTACTGGACAGTCAGGCTGCAGACTTCTGAGTTCTGAGTTTTGGACTTTAGGAAAAAGGTGATCTAGAATGCTGAACTCTGGTGGTGGGGCAGAGTGGGTCTGTTTTATCGTATTGCCTTCATAATCTTTACATAACTTCTTAAATATTGTCTTCAGGAAAGACCACCCGATCTCCTGTTGGCTTCTCTCAAAGGTCACAATGACACTGATATCACAGTTTGTTTCCAATGAAATAAATGCACTGAGGCGCTTGGCCAAAATTTCTGAAAATATTAAATTTTCCACATTATCAAGTCTGTCTCCTGAATGTTTAAAGTTTCCAGATTTCGGCTCATCCGTCAATATTTTATTGTACTTTATCTTCAAGGTCTCAGTCAGTGGACAGCGATCTGTTTTGTAGTCCCTCACAGGGTCTGTATCAGGTAAACACTTAATGGCACTCAATATTTCTGCCCCACTAATTTTCCCTGGTCTTATGTCAGGTGTATATTCCAATTTCTTCAACCATGTGGCAACACGTCGTTTCTTTGGTTCAGTTTGCGTCTGAACTTTGAATTTTAGGAGGAGCGGGTAATGATCAGAAATACTCTTTACTTCAGGTTTCTTGCTCTCTACTTCAATATTACACACCCGTCCCGTTTTGTCCTTTGACAGGAAAAACATGTCTATCCTGAAGTAACTCTTGTTCTGATGTCGTGTAAATTGTTCATTAGTAGGGCATACATCTTCGAGATTTAGTAAATCTATAAAGTCTTTTAAAATATTTCTTAGACGTGAAGAGCGATGATTTTTGCTGGGATCCAGAACTGTGTTGAAATCACCTCCAACCACTAGCACACCTTCAGCTGTCTCCATCAAATACTCTTTCAGTCTACCCAAGACAATTCTGTCTTGCTTATGATTGTACACATTTACAGGAGTGTACAGTTCACCATGCAGATAACAGAAGAGCACAATGTAACCTCCACTGCAATCCTCATCATGACATATGTACTCAAATGGTACGTTGTTTTTTATCATTATTGCAACTCCTTTTCTTTTAGAGCTGTATACAGTGAAGAATACATGCCAGTTTTCCTTTTCAGCTTCCTCAAAGATTTTGTAACACTCGGGTCCAACATGTGTCTCTTGTAAAAAGACAATATCAGCCTGAAGGTTACTGAGGCTGTTCAACACTTTTGACATTTTTTTTTTCTTTATACCATTTGTGTTCCAGGTGACAAAACAGAGGTGTTTATGTTCTTCTTGGGATGTCATTATTAATGACTGAACTTCTGTAAATAAAATGCACAAATTAAAACACAATTATTTCATATTATTTATGTACCCCGACGCTCCCTGGGATAGGCTCCAGGTTCCCCCGTGACCCTGAAAAGGAGTAAGTGGTTGAAGATGGATGGATGGATGTCTATTGTTGTGTTGTATTTTTAAAAATGAATTTAAACATGAAATAAACCTTGTACTCAGACAGCTGGTGGTACAAATGAATGAAATGAAGAAATACATATTTAAGAAATTATGAAATAATTCATTAGTTAAGTTTACAGGAATTACTGTGGATGTTGGTGTGTTGGGTAAATTATCCATCCATCCATCTTCTACCGCTTACTCCTTTTCAGGGTCACAGGGAACCTAGAGTCTATCCCAGGAGGCATCGGGCACAAGGCAAGGTACACCCTGGACAGGGTGCCAATCCATCAAAGGGCACAATCACATACACACTCATACAGTTGGGTAAATTATGTCATTGAAAATTTTAGATAAAAACAAATAAAAACATTTGTAGACAAGCTACGTAGGTTCATGACTTTCCATTTAAAAAGAAAGAAAGGAGAATCTTCTAATACTGTCAATCACATTAATGTACAGTACAATGTGTAATGCTATGGCAGTCTTACCGTAAAGACCGGACAGTCAGCTTTGGAGGCCACACTGGATCACAGAATGCAGAGACACCAGTGTTTGTTTTGATGTTCCTTAATCACTTGATCTCAGTTCTCAGGTCAGACAGCTGTGACGTAAAAGTTTCCAATGTCAGAGATTCCTAACCTCTATGCCACGCTAATGGACCCATTAGTATTTTTATATAATGTCCTTTGAGATAATTTTATCTACTGTAAGAAACCTAAGAAGAAGCCATGTTATATTTATTGCTGTTACAAATTAATAGACCATGATTTGTTTAAATTAAAAATCAAGAAATCCATAAAACACTAACACAAAGTTGATGCTCATTAGTTAAATTTACAAAACTTAAACTAAAACAAACCAGCATTTGACAAATACTAAAAATTACATAAATGTGTATAAATACATAAATTACACACAAATGTCCAGTTCAGACACCTTTTCCTTCAAAATAATCCTTTATGCATTTATAGGAACTTACCTTGTGCTCTCAGATGAGGGCAGAAATTAAGAAGTGTTTCAGATGAAGAATCAAATTAGTCGCACAAATTACAGGAAAGTAGAAGAATTTTACCTACAGGAAACATATTATAGCCATTGTAACTATTGGGTAAATATCTGCAGTGATTTCTCTATGTAATACATGGCAAGAAAATGAGATTTTTGTCTTCTATATACAGTTCACAAGAAAAGAAAAAGAAAAAGCAGGTTGTGTAGCATTAATTTTCACGCAGACCTTAGTATTATATCACAGAATCATTATTACCTCAAATTTTAACACTTTTCCAGCATTCAATTAAAGCCCAATAGGTAAATAGTTACATACCTTGTAAGTCCAAAATAATGAAGCACTGGAGTCAGTGAATGAGAAGAAGCAGGCACAATTTATTAAAATCCAACAAAAATGAGAAACACAAGTTGGGGCGACACAAGGAGTGATCTGAAAACCCCTTGCCAGGGCTGCAGTTTATATACCTTTTCCCAATTGCTCCTCCTTAGTTTACTGCTCCAATACCCAGTCAGATTTTCCCAATACCATATTTTTAAAGCTTCAAGTGCAGTTAATTATTTGTCATGCTGTACATGCTAATAGACAACTGCTTGAATTGAAGGCTATAGATGAAAAATAAATATAGGCACAAGAAGTATTACGGATTGTATGTCTTTGTTCTGTATACCTCTGTCTCTCACTCTAAATAGATCAGCTGCAAATGGACACCGAAAATGAAGGGGTAGACATTCTGACTGATGAAGTGATTATCTGCTAAGAATGAGTGGACATATGGGCCCATCGTCACGGCTGGGATCCAGATCTGGGCCACTTACACGTGGTAATTCCTAAAGCGAGAGAAGATCATAGACGCCCTGCTAAATTTGAGGAGAGGACTGTGGAGGAAGACCTAGATGAGGTATTAGGGTGACGTACTGGTAACCTTTCCACTGACTTCCAACGTGCTCTTCAACGGGGCGCAAAGTCTCCGAAGGGCGTGAGGAGTTCATTCATCAAGAAGGAAAATGGCCGATAACATGACAAGAACCTCATCTGTGATAGAATAAGCATTGTGATTATGAATGGCATGTTACAGACTGATAGTACATCAATATGTACTATGTACTATGTGGGCGGCTGTGGCTCAGTTGGTAGAGCGGGTTGTCCACTAATCCACTAACCGTGGGGTTGGCGGTTCGAATCCCGGCCCAGGTGACTCCACATGCCGAAGTGTCCTTGGGCAAGACACTGAACCCTAAGTTGCCCCCAATGGCAAGCTGGCAGCTCTGCTACCATTGGTGTGTGAATGTGATCTCATTAGTAAGTCGCTTGTAAATGTAAAAATGATATTTCTGTAAAGCTGCTTTGAGACAATGTACCATTGTAAAAAAGCGCTATACAAATTGATAATTATTATATGTTTTAGAGATAAATGTATGTAATCAGTCCAGGTGGAGAAAATACACTGTCAAGCATTATACAGCAGGCAGGGTGGGAATTTTTCCCTCATTAAGATGGATAAATGAGAGGGTTTTTTTCGTCCATCCCTGGACACAGTTAATCATATTTACTCGTAGTTAATCATTTGAAGATATATATTCAGAAATGTGTTTAATCATAGTTCATAATTTTAAGATATACAGTGTGTCCGGAAAGTATTCTCAGCGCTTCACTTTTCCCACATTTTGTTATGTTACAGCCTTATTCCATCCATCCATCCATCTTCAACTGCTTACTCCTTTTCAGGGTCACGGGGGAACCTGGAGCCTATCCCAGGGAGCATCGGGCACAAGGCGGGGTACACCCTGGACAGGGTGCCAGTAGCCTTATTCCAAAATGGATTAAATTCATTATTTTCCTCGAGATTCTACAAACAATACCCCATAATGACAACACAAAAGAAGTTTGTTTGAAATATTTGCAAATTTAAAAAAGAAAAATTAATTAACAAAAAAAAAGCACATTTACATAAGTATTCACAGCCTATTGCCATGACACTCAAAATTGAGCTCAGGTGTATCCTGTTTCCACTGATCATCCCTGAGATGTTTCTACAACTTGATTGGAGTCCACCTGTGGTAAATACAGTTGATTGGACATGATTTGGAAAGGCACACACCTGTCTATATAAGGTCTCACAATTAATAATGCATGTCAGAGCACAAACCAAGCCATGAAGTCCAAGGAACTGTCTGTAGACCTCCGAGACAGGATTGTATTGAGGCACAGAACTGGGGAAGGGTACAGAAACATTTCTGCATCATTGAAGGTCCCAATGAGCACACTGGCCTCAATCAACCGTTAATGGAAGAAGTCTGGATCCAGCAGGACTCTTCCTAGAGCTGGCCGCCAGGCCAAACTGAGCAATCAGGGGAGAAGGGCCTTAGTCAGCGAGGTGACCAAAAACCCGATGGTCACTCTGACAGAGCTCCAGCATGTCTCTGTGGAGAGAGGAGAACCTTCCAGAAGAATAACCATCTCTGCAGAACTCCATCAATCAGGCCTGACCGGCCATGACCGCCTGCCTGGAGTTTGCCAAAAGGCACCTGAAGGACTCTCAGACCATAAGAAACAAAATTATCTGGTCTGATGAAACAAAGATTGAACTCTTTGGCCTGAATGGCAAGTGTCATGTCTGGAGGAAACCAGCACCAGTCATCCCCTGGCCAATACCATCCCTACAGTGAAGCATGGTGGTGGAAGCATCATGCTGTGGGGATGTTTTTCAGTGGCAGGAACTGGGAGACTAGTCAGGATTGAGGGAAAGATGAATGCAGCAATGTACAGAGACATCCGTGTTGAAAACCTGCTCCAGAGTGCTCTGGACCTCAGACTGGGGCAAAGGTTCATCTTCCAACAGGACAATGACCCTAAACACACAGCCAAGATAACAAAGGAGTGGCTACAGGACAACTCTGTGAATGTCCTTGAGTGGCCCAGCCAGAGCCCAGACTTGAACCCGATTGAACATCTCTGGAGAGATCTGAAAATGGCTGTGCACCGACGCTCCCCATTCCTTCCTGATGGAGCTTGAAAGGTCCTGCAAAGAAGAATGGAAGAAACTGCCCAAAAATAGGTGTTCCAAGCTTGTAGCATCACACTCAAAAAGACTTGAGGCTGTAATTGGTGCCAAAAGTGCTTCAACAAAGTATTGAGCAAAGGCTGTGAATACTTATGTACATGTGCTTTTTTTGCTTTTTATTTTTAATAAATTTGCAAAGATTTCAAACAAACTTCTTTCACGTTGTCATTATGGGGTATTGTTTGTAGAATTTTGAGGAAAATAATTAATTTAATCCATTTTGGAATAAGGCTGTAACATAAAATGTGGAAAAAGTGAAGCACTGTATAATTAGTAATGTGTTTAAGTATAGTTGATTGTTATCTATAATGTGTTTGATTATAGTAATAAGGAAAAGTTAACTAAAAATGTATGTTTTCTTAGAATGGCATATAAAGGAAGCTAGAAAATCATGAGAAGGTTCTGACTTTAGAGTCAGAAGAGGGGAAATGTTGGGAAATTATATTAGATTAAAATGGAAAATAGAGAAATTAAAAAGGAAAACCCTCGTTTTCTAGAACTGAAAAACTAAGTGTAATAGGGGCCCGAGCGAGTTGAGACTGCAGGGATAGATTAGAAAAATCGTGCGTATGTAAAATAGACACGCCCACACACACATGCGCGCACACACACACACACACAGGGGAAGAGTTTGGAAAACTTTATGTAGTTTAATCAGCAAACACATAAAAATACATTTTTAACAACTATGGGTTTTACATAATATCTTGGGGGATGCGTTGGTTCCTCAGGGGAGGAATAGCGATGCGTATCTGTATGGATGCCTCTGTTCTCTTTCTCCCGAAAGGCAGTACAGTTAAACGTGTCTGAGTGCCAGAATCCACTTTATGCCGTTTGAGAAGGGGCCCGGTGAAGTTGGTCAGGGAAGGGAACTGTCACCGTTTTCCTTTTAAAGGAAGATCTAGTGTATGAATGGGTGTCTGTAGTGTATGAATGGGTGTGTGTGTATGTGTATGTGATTGTGCCCTGCGATGGACTGGCACCTTGTCCAGGGTGTACCCCACCTTGTGCCCCATACTTCCTGGGATAGGCTCCGGGTTCCCCGTGACCTTGATAAAGGAGTAAGCGGTAGAAGATGGATGGATGGATGGAGAAATTAGATCATGTGCAAGTATGTATGCTCATGTGTTTAGATTTTTTTGCCATGATGCAGAATTCATAGTTCAATCAATGAATGCAAGCTGTCCAGTGCTTGAGCTAACAAAGCAACCCCAAACCATAACACTTTCACCACCGTGCTTCACAGTTGGTATGAGGTGCTTCTCTTGGTCTGCTCCAAACATGCCTGTTGTTACTGTGTCCAAACAACTCCATTTGGAGTTAATAAAGACAGACAGTCAGGTATTTTCCTATTCAGCCATGTCTCCATCTGATATAACATACTGCATTCCCTGCACTAGCGATGTCTGCTGACCGGGGCCGATAGTTCATCCTTCTTGTTAGATCAACAAAGGAATGAGTTCATCAAATCAAGTTGAAGGTTTTGGAATGGCCTAGACAGAGTCCAGAAATAAATCCAATCAAAAATCTGTGGGATGGCCTGAAGAGGGTCGGATTGTTTTTCACTTTAATTAATAGGTTAAAATTTCACAATAAAAAGGTAGAAAAAGTTCTGACATGCTTTTTTTTAACATCACAAAAACCTGCCATTTGAAGGGGACTGTGCAGACCAATAAATGTTGAAGTCCTAGATAAGGTATTGCTGGAATGCTCAATTTAATGTTTACCTAAACTAAATGTGTATTTTATTACCCAAGATTTCAAGAAATGCTTTCCATGCAGTTTTACCCAGCCCTACTTTCTTCAAACTGTCTTTCTTTGATGACCTGGACCAAAAAGCCCTTCTTCCTGGCACAAGTTATTTTGAAAAGCATCTCTCAAGTATTAAAATCCTTTGCTTTCCTTGTTCATACTTTCATAGAAACATTTTATATGAAGAGGAGGAAAAAATCCTTGTTGATTTGACGTGTTTATGCCACATTTTTCTGACCTGAAAACAGTATTTAACAGGAAAAAGGTGACGCACGAGCTCAGCACCCTAAAACCCTAAACCTTTAAGGAAGCAAAATATTTTTTGTTCAGTTATAGCATCGATAACTCATGATGATTAGCATTCCAAGCGTTCATGGTTCCCATAACCATTGCTACAAACAAATTGCATGTATGTATTGCATGTATTGTATGTGCAGAACTTGTCTGAAACAAAACACCAGTCTTGCACTCGTAACTTCCATTACTTAATAAATACAACACATTTGGACAAGCAAACATTTGATTCTCTTTGAAACTGTGGCTATTAATAAAGTTGATACACTATCAAATGACACAAACATTAACATTTTGAAGGAATTTTCACAATTTAAATGAACAAAAAACAGATCAGTCACATGGAAAATATAAGTACACTCCTACATTTATCACACTTTCACATCCATAAAATTAGAATTTGCTGGGACAGCCAATTCAGCCCAAGAGCAGACCGTCTGATGCAAAAAGAAGTCTCCAAGAACCCCAAATTTTGCATGCTTCTAGAATCAGAAAGAGACTGCACAAATTTTATCTTCATGGAAGATAGAGTTGTTTGGAAACATTAACAGCAGATGTGTTTGGCACAGACCAAAGACAGCTTTTCAGGAGAAGCACCTCATACCAACTGTGGAGTACGGTAGTGGAATTGTTATGGTTTGGGGTTGCTTCGCTGCCTCAGGGACTGAACAGCTTGCATTCATTGATTATGAACTCTGCATCATATCAAAGAGTGCTTGAACATAATGTAAGGCCATCTGTCCGAAAGTTGAAGTTGAACCACAAGTGGACCTTTCAACAGGATAATGATCCTAAGCACACTAAGAAATCCACCAAGGAACGGCTCAAAAAGAAGAAATGGAGGGTTAGGAACAGCCTAGTCAAAGCCTGAATTTAAATCCCATTGAAATGTTGTTAGGGGAGGGTCTGAAAGAATATTGCATGGAAGAGTGTCTGGTGGACAATTATGCAAAAAGGGTGTACTTACTTTTTCCAAATAGAATGTCACATGTACTGACATTTCTGTTTAATTGAAAAATAGGCACTGTTTCAAAGATGATCAACAAAGCCAACAATTTCCATGGGGTGTACTTACCTTTTCACATATGACTGCATGTTTCTTTAACAAAACACACTTTCCCCAAAATCAGGACTTGGAAAATGTACCTTTAGGGTTTCTGGACAATTAACTTTTAGTCTTATTAATCTACTCGTATTTAATTCTCATATTAAAGTCTTACATCCTCCTTCTCATAAACAGAAACAAAACTGTACTGATGAGACACAGATGATGACAAAGATGTACTGTTAAAATTTTATTAACATACTATATGGCCCATTCAGTCTTTTGGTCACTTCTAGTGTGCACACAAACACAAACTTCAGTTTAAATGATTTAAAACATTCAGAAGGAGGGAAAAATTGACAAATACCTTTCATGCAGATCATATCTCATACAGTTATAGGAATGACCCTCTCTCAGTCATATACATGTTACAGGAATATTTCTTGAGTTCAGCAAACACTGGGATTGGCTCCAGAACCAGTGCAACCCTGAGCAGGACGGATCAGTTAGTGAAAATGAATGAAGGCATCTCGCTGTTTGCCAGTTTTTCCTTGTCATTTCAATCCCTCTGTGATGGCTGCTCTTTTTTCTTGAGCATGGCTTTATCTGGACCACCACTTATACAACATCATGTCCTTGAGCTGCGCTCTTCTTCCTCTTTCTCCAGCTGGTAGGCAGGTTTATAATTTGTGACACCCCTGCTGTCCAACACTTGGAGAGAGAGGTTCCTGAAAGTGTTATCCATGCTGCCTAATGAAGTGTAGCTACAGTACACACAAAGACATGACAAGAACAACGAGTACAGTAAAGAGTCTGATTACAAAGAGAAAGAGAAATCAAAGGTCACATTTTGAACGAGTGAATGGAAGCTGTGTGTAAGTGTGTGTGTAGAAGTGGTAAATGAAGACTCACCCTTTGTCATAGAGAACGCAGTAAGGTACATAAAGGGTTCTCAGGAACGACCAGATGTCATGATAGGTCCAATCCTATAGACAAGCAGAGAGAACAGTCTGGATGAAAAAAAAAAAAAACATCCTAAATTGTGAGAGTTTTGATCATTCTGCTTCACAAATTGTGCATTCATCTACCATGTACAGCCATGGGAGAAAGAAAGTACCCCCTACTTCAATTCTATATATTTTAATTTATTTATCAGCACCTAAATAACAATTGTGTGGCCCTCACCAACTTCTACAAACAAACAAATAACATCAGGTACCAAAAATAAAAACCCCCAAAAAAAACCCCAAACAACAGATTTCAACATGTAGTCATTTGTTCTCCAAAAAGTAAACCAGGTAGGAAAAAACAAGTACTCCCTTCCATCTTCCACAATCATTAACAGAGTAATGAATCCAAAAAAATCTTAGATGTGTGTCTGCAACATGGCAAGAAGAAAGAACATCAGCTCAAAGACACAATTTCTGCTGCTCATCAATCTGAGAAGGGTTATAAGGCCATCTCCAAACAATTTGGAATTGACCACTCAACACTGACTACGTTTACATGGACAGCAGTAATCTAATTATTGACCTTACTCTGAGTAAGATAATAATGTGATTAAGGTGTTTATATGAGTCACTTTTAGAATACTCCTGTCATGTTCCCATTTTACATGTTATAGATCATAATTAGATTAACAGCCCGCTTTATTACGTCACCGCACCACAACGTCCCTCCAGAATACACGCATCAACATACAGTTCGTCTTCGTTATGGTACCGTATACAGTTTTGGGTGATTTTATTTAATTTTTTTACGAACGCTTTAAGTGCAGTTAATTATTTGTCACGCTGTACATGCTAATAAACAACTGCTTGAAGTCGTGGGTGTGTCCCAAACTGCGTACTTACCATCTATATAGTAGCCAAGATACATGTATTTTTCCCCACTACAGGCCTATAGTAGGAAAGTATGCGGTTTGGGACGCGGCCGAACTCTTTTGTTTGCCGTAAATGTTAAGCACTACCGTGTGTGATCGTGTCCTGTTGCAAAATGCGGTGAAAACTCTCACACGACGTTCATAATGTGATTAAAGTGTTTACATGTCTGTAATACACGTCCATAATACGACTAAAACAGGAGTACTCCACCTATCCTAATTCGAGGAGAGCTTAATTCAAGTATGACCTTAATTAGATTAAGGTAAGTAAAAATTGCTGTTACATGGTAGTCTATTAATTAAAGTGTGGTCTTGATCGGGTTAAGAGTAGATTATTGTTGTCCATGTAAACATAGCTAGTGAGAAGGATTGTTTACAAATTTAGGGCCAATAGTCCCAGGAATGAGTGTCCCATCAAATTCAGTCACAATCAGAAAAAGACCAAACAAGTATGGTTTCAGGGAAAGGTGGCCTTTCTCTCCAAAAATAATGTGGCAGCATGACTTAGATTTGCAAAATTGCATCTGAACAAACCACAATCGGGGCGGCTGTGGCTCAGTCGGTAGAGCAGGTTGTCCACTAATCCACTAGCCGTGGGGTTGGCGGTTCGAATCCCGGCCCGGGTGATCCCATGCCGAAGTGTCCTTGGGCAAGACACTGAACCCTAAGTTGCCCCCAATGGCAAGCTAGCACCTTGCATG
>JAFFST010052649.1:26417-36641 GCA_022414735.1 Noturus placidus
CATGATTGTGTCCCACCTGTTGTTGATTCTTCACAAAATATTACAGTTTTATATCTTTATGTTTGAGGCCTGAAATGTGGCAAAAGGTCGAACAGTTCAAGGGGGCCGAATACTTTCGCAAGGCACTGTATATGTTAGGATACATGACATCATGGACCAATAACAGATATTAAAGGAAAACCTGACTGCCTCTGTCAGAAAGCTTAAAATGGGCCGTGGTTGGATCTTCCAGCAGGACAATGATCCAAAACATCAAAATCAACACACAAATGATTTACTGACCACAAAATCAAGGTCCTGCCATGGCCATCCCAGTCCCCTGACTTGAACCCCATAGAAAACCTGTGGAGTGAACTGAAGAGGAGAGTCCACTAGTGTGGATCTGGAAATGTCAAGGATCTGGAGGGATTCTGTATGGAAGAATGGTCTCAGATCCCTTGCCATGTATTCTCCAACCTCATCAGGGATTATAGGAGAAGACTCAGATGATAATTGTTAATAATTTGTTGATTAATTTTGCACACATATATTTAACAAAGATAATTTTTGATAAACCCGTGTTGGCTTTGCAATTGTTTGATATCCATGAGGAGAGAATGTTTGTGATTTTTTTGAACAAAAGATCAAAATGATTAAGACAATTTTCCCAGCCTTCCTTGCTCATATTTACCAAGGGCGCCAATATTAGTGGAGGGTGCTGTATTAATTTCATTATTTTTCACAACCAAGCACAAAATAAAAAGTTAAAAGCACTTCTGTGGCACAGCTACAGTGGGGGAAGAAAGTATTTGATCCCCTGCTGATTTTGTACGTTTGCCCACTGACAAAGAAATGATCAGTCTATAATTTTAATGGTAGGTTTATTTGAACAGTGAGAGACAGAATAACAACAAAAAAATCCAGAAAAACACATGTAAAAAATTTTTATAAATTGATTTGCATTTTAATGAGGGAAATAAGTATTTGAACCCCTCTCAATCAGAAAGATTTCTGGATCCCAGGTGTCTTTTATACAGGTAACTCTTAAAGGGAGTAGCTTGTTACCTGTATAAAAGACACCGGTCCACAGAAGCAATCATTCAATCAGATTCCAAACGCTCCACCATGACCAAGACCAAAGAGCTCTCCAAGGAGGTCAGGGACAACATTGTAGACCTACACAAGTCTGGAATGGGCTACAAGACCATTGCCAAGCAGGTTGGTGGGAAGGTGACAACAGTTGGTGCGATTATTCGCAAATGGAAGAAACACAAAAGAACTGTCAATCTCCCTCGGCCTGGGGCTCCATGCAAGATCTCACCTCGTGGAGTTGCAATGATCATGAGAACAGTGAGGAATCAGCCCAGAAATACACAGGAGGATCTTGTCAATGATCTCAAGGCAGCTGGGACCATCGTCACCAGAAAACAATTGGTAACACACTACGCCATGAAGGACTGAAATCCTGCAGCGCCCCTGCTCAAGATAGCACATATACATGCCTGTCTGAAGTTTACCAATGAACATCTGAATGATTCAGAGGAAAACTGGGTGAAAGTGTTGTGGTCAGATGAGACCAAAATGAAGCTCTTTGGCATCAACTCAACTCGCCGTGTTTGGAGGAGGAGGAATGCTGCCTATGACCCCAAGAACACCATCCCCACCGTCACACATGGAAGTGGAAACATTATGCTTTGGGGATGTTTTTCTGCTAAGGGGACAGGACAACTTCACCGCATCAAAGGGACGATGGGCGGGGGGACATGTACCGTCAAATCTTGGGTGAAAACCTCCTTCCATCAGCCAGGGCATTGAAAATGAAATGTAATTACTAAGTCATTACCAAGTACTAAGTCATATTTTGCAGAGGGATCAAATACTTATTTCCCTCATTAAAATGCAAATCAATGTATAACATTTTTGAAATGTGTTTTTCTGGATTTTTTTGTTGTTATTCTGTCTCTCACTGTTCCAATAAACCTACCATTAAAATTATAGACTGATCATTTCTTTGTCAGTGGGCAAACGTACAAAATCAGCAGGGGACGAAATACTTTTTTCCCCACTGTATGCGCTGATGAAAGACTTGTTTTAAAACGTGTATGGAGCATATCCCAGGGATCTCTGGGCTGGGCACAAGGCTGGGGACATCCTGGATGGGGTGTCAACCTATTGCAGGGCTCAATCGGACACACATACACACTACAGGCCAATCAGCCTACCACAAGCCTGGGGGAGGAAACCGGAGTACCTGGAGGAAACCCGGGGAGAACATGCAAACTCCTACAGGGCGGAGGCAGGATTCGAACCCCCAACCCTGGAGGTGTGAGGCAAACGTTCTCCCAAGTGCTCATAATCTTATTATAATATTTTTCAAATAACAAGATAACAGTTTATGGCAGTTACAATAATTGGTCTTTTATGCAAAGCGGTTCATTTTCTCATCTAAAGCTATAACAACTTAATGGCTGATTGAATCTAACTGTTATTTTAGTAAGCCCAAGTGTGATGCTGAATGTTTGTACTGTACATGTTTACGCAGTGTAACTAGTTCTATGGGTGGAAGGTTCAAAAGCCTCTAAAAGCTCAAGAAAATAAATATGATTGTACTTATTTGGCTAATGAAAATACTTGACTAATTTGATTATGTTCATAAAAATAAAGCTGAAAATAATGCAGGAAAATGTTTCACCACTCAGGGATGTGAAGCTAAAATGGTGTGATTGTAAATAATAATAATAATAATAATAATAATAATAATTTATCAATTTGTATAGCGCTTTTTACAATGGTACATTGTCTCAAAGCAGCTTTACAGAAATATCATTTTTACATTTACAAGCGACTTACTAATGAGAGCACATTCACACACCAATGGTAGCAGAGCTGCCATGCAAGGTGCTAGCTTGCCATTGGGGGCAACTTAGGGTTCAGTGTCTTGCCAATAAACTGTGTAAAGCACCAGAGTTTTTCCAACCCTCACTATCACTTTCAACCATTCATGCACTACACCATAGTACACCACGGCCCTCTGTGTGTACTGAATAGTAGTTGAATATTACATCATAGCCGGTGTGCCTCACCATCTCACCTTGAGAATCTCATCGCCGATGATGACGATGGCGGCTGTGGCCGGTTCTCCGTTCTCAGTGCTGTCATTTTGGGCCATACTGCTGAGGTGAGCTCCCACACGGCGAATCCTCTCCACAGCTCTGCTCAGCCGAGGTAATGCCTGGAGCATTCAGCCGGGCTGAGGACTAGAAAAAAAAAAAAAAACACAGAGACTCAGTGGGAGGTAATCGTGTCTCTGAATGCTTACAGGGATCACAAAAAATCCGTTAACAATCAAATATATTGGACTTGATCTTGAGAAATCATGTGAATGAGGTAAACCTATTAATTTACTGCGATTAGACAGAATATAAACTAAAGTGACACTACGGCCAGAAAATACACACTTTAATCCAATGTTTATTTCAAAATTATCAAAACTATACACCTGAGTACACACCTGCGCAAATGATTCTTAAGGAGAACAGTGGCAGACTGGTGGTAAGAGCGGATTACTTAACAGCCCTACTGGGCACAGGTCCAGGGGCCCACGGCGTCACGGACCCCCAAAGCCAGAGACTCTTATAAACTATGTAGAGTCAAAAGGTCAAAGTGTAAATGAAAAACTGTATAAATTACCTACACATTAACTTTGAAGATGTCACGAGAAAGACACAATCATGCCCACGGATCTGCTGTCTCATAACTCGTCCCTGCTTGGCGGTGCTGGGATTTGAACTCTCAACCTTCTAATCAGCAACCCAAAGTCTTCGTCAATGATCCACCACTGCCCTTTCATTCAGATTTCAACATTTTAAACCCAAGGTCACTTTGAATTCCTGTAACAACTTTGCCCCAGTTTGGTTCAGACCTCATCATCATAAAGGGAATGAAGCTGAGCCACTTTCTTTAAGCCAGAACTGAAGAGCTTTTCTGTACATAGTGAAGTTACAGTAATGTGATTTCAGAAATGACTTTACAAATGAACAGTAGTAGGAATACAGGGCATTTTGACTCCCTTACCTTTTTAGCAGGTGATAAGATCTTCACTGTGTGTGAAGTAGTCCAAGAAGTTCACTTGAGAAGAGCATCTTAAAACCATAAACATGCGTCCATGTCAGAGGGCAAGTTGCAGTACTGCAGCGGTCATGTGATTACAGTATAACGCAGCAGTTCATCAAGACCTTAATAAGCTCTGTAACGTCCAGCGACACTGAAAACGATAGTACATACTAAAATATTTGTTTAAATAATAAACAGCGAAGAACAAACCAGCGGCTCGTTTAATGAAGTCTTTAATTCGTTTAACTGGACATACAGCTGAACTCCCCACCAAAACAAAACGACAGCGCGGTGTAAGCAAACTTGATCTCCTGTCTAAGCCAATAGAACAGAGCCGCTTGCCGGACCTGAAGTGGTATGCTACTGAATAGCCCAATGAACATGAAGAAGGGCGGGGTTTACTAACAAACCCGGAAGTGTCGCTACTTCTTTTGCGTGCAGCCATGTCATGTTTTTATCCCACCCATATTCGACAAATCCCACCTCATGCGCTTTTATTAGGTGTTTGTTTATGTGCGCGAGCAGTTTCAGTGTAGCATTTAACCTTCCCCTGTTTTAATATTGCTGTTGTTTCTTTTTTTTTTAATGACTGAGTTTGTATCACTATTATTGACTATTAATTCATATTCATACCAATAGTCTATTTTCTATATTCTAATATTCTATCTTTATCCATCTTCTATACCGCTTATCCTTTTCAGGGTCACGGGGAATCTGGAGCCAATCCCAGGGAGCATGGGGCACAAGGCGGGGTACACTCTGGACCGGGTGCCAATCCATCACAGGGCACAACCACATACACATTCACATACACTACGGACACTTTGGACATGCCATTCTGCCTACCATGCATGTCTTTGGACTGGGGGAGGAAACCAGAGTACCCAGAGGAAACCCCCACAGCACGGGGAGAACATGCAAACTCCGCACACACAGGGCCATGGTGGGAATCAAACCCTCGACCCTGGAGGTGTGAGGCGAGCGTGCTAACGACTAAGCCACCGTGCGCCCATATCAATATTATAAACTCTTAAAATTCTCTGATACAATGCATTGTGGACACGCCTTTCTGAGACAATGTTGAAAACAAACTCTTTCATGTCATTCAGTGACAAGCAGCTAGCTGGGCATGGTTAGGTGGAACTGGATGTGAGTAGGATGGGAGGCCAGTCCATCCATTCATCTCTCTCTCGCTCTCTCTCTCTCACACACACACACACATATTGAGACTTAAGTTCACATTATGATATGCAAGTCAAGTCATGAGAGTGCACTCATGAAGTGGAGTGACAGACTGTGAGCATGGCATATTAGTTCCACTGAAGTTTGCATGGAGCAGTAAATCTCAATCCTAACTCTGCACTTTACATCTTTAACACAAATAACTACTTAAGTTGTGTAAGGGAAACCAGACAAAATATCTTGGCCTTGGGATCTCCAGTACTTTGGCTGTTTTTAACAACACACTCGTTGGCCTCCCCTTTTCTTTTTTGTCTGGCCGTTTTAAGGGCCATTCCAATACATTATACTTCTAGCCTTCAGGAGCAGAATTTACTGTAAAACCCACTTACCTGTTTACCCACACCAAGGTATGAATATGATGTATTAATTGTATAAAAATCGAACCTGTGTGTACTGTCAGTGTAGTTCAGTATGCCAAATGCAGGCATGTAATTTTACAATCTCAAATAATTGCAAACAATCAAGGGACTAAGTCAATTCTGTATTTTCATGGCATCTTGGCTTCAATGAGAAGCCAGTTTATTCATTACGCTACATCTACCTTTGTAGCTACATTCACTGGCCATCTTATCACATACACTTACCATAGGTGCACTTAGCTTTTAATATGTTCATGATTTCGTGAAAATGATACTGTTAATGTGCAATATATCCAGAGGTGGGTATTAAGCACTACATTTACTTCGTTACATTTACCTTTTTCTTACTCAAGTTAATTTTTTTTTCTCACAGTAATGTACTTTTACTTCACTACATTCTGTTGTGATGCTTCGTTACTGTTAAATGTTAATGAATAAATGTAGTTTTAATAATTTGTTTCTTTACGTATAATATCTCGTGATACGCTGCAGTGGTCGGAATGCAGACGCAACAACTGCTCTCATTTTTTAGGGGCTCAGTTCTGATGGCCAAGGAGTATGAAGAAGAGGAAGAAGGTCACCCACTCACCCCCCCCCCACACACACACACACGCCTACTTTCTTTCTACACACACTTTCTTTTCTGTTCTGTTCCATAGTCTGTTCTTTTATTCACTGCTGTCTTGCTTAAAATGCAGTGAAAATAAAGTAAGTCGACTTTTGGGGAAATATTGATTTTTTTTTGGTGTGTGTGTGTGTGGGTGAGAGAGAGTGAGAGTGAGAGAGAGAGAGAGAGAGAGAGATTTTGTGTTGAAAATGACAGGTTCTGTGTTATTGTACTCATCACAGGACTGGGATACACTGCTTCATCTTGAACCCAGGATTGATATGATATAAACATATAAATAGAACAGACAGACTTTTAAGCAGAGGTGTGACTTGCCATGTAGTCTGAGCTTTATGATTTTTCCTGCATTTTCATCAGAGCCATAGTAACTAATAACATGCTACTCGAGTAGTATTCTCATTGGATACTTTATTACTCTTACTTAAGTAATTATTAACATTATTACTTTTAATCTTGCTTGAGAAATTATTTTTAGAAGAGGCTTTTCTTGTACTTGAGTACAAAATTTTGGCTACTCCACCCACCACTGAATATATCTGTCATGTCACCGCAAACTAGAGACTCCATTTCCCAGAAAGCACCGCAAACTACAAACATGGCTGATGACTACAACACCCAATGGCCACATACAGAAGCTTCACCTTCTCCTGAGAACTAATCACACACCTGTTCCCAATCACACCACAATATATGAGAGACTGTTCATTCACAATGTCTCTCACAATGTTCCTTCACTAAGTATATGTTCAATTGATTAGTCTCTGGTGTTGTTCTTTTTTACGAGTCCCGCCAGGGCCATGTGTGTGTGGAGTTTGCATGTTCTCCCCGTGTGTCGGGGGTTTCCTCCAGGTACTCCGGTTTCCTCCCCCAGTCCAAAGACATGCATGGTAGGCTGATTGGCGTGTCTAAAGTGTCCGTAGTGTATGAATGTGAGTGTGTATGTGATTGTGCCCTGCGATGGACTGGCACCCTGTCCAGGGTGTACCCTGCCTTGTGCCCGATGCCTCCTGGGATAGGCTCCAGGTTCCCCGTGACCCTGAAAAGGAGTAAGCGGATGAAGATGGATGGATGGATGGATGGATGGATGGATATTCTCTCAATTTTGATTCTCTGCCTTGCTTAGTTTGGATTGTTTGCATGATTGCTTGACCCTTGCCTGTCTATGGTTATTGATTTCTGCCAAACACTGTGGATTTCTCTTCTCATTAAACTGCTTTACTTGCACTTGCTTCTGTCTCAGCCTCCAATATATATATATATATATATATTACATTCCAGTGCAGGGGCAGTACTGTGGAATATTAGAAATGACTATGCTGGGCCCCTAGACCCATCATAGAAGGTCCTGAGTATATTTTTAGAAATTATAATTGGGACCACGGAGATTGCATTTACACAGGGCCTAGACATTTGTCAGACAGCCCTGGACCTGAGCAGATGAATTAAAGTGCAAAATGTCTAAATAACCTGAAAGATCTAGTTTTACTGAGTAAGAAGTATTTGAGTTTCTAATATTTATGTAAGGAATAAAACATTACAGAAAATAATCCATGGTGGAACCGTGACTTGGTATGACACAAAAGCAGGCTGACTTGGAATAAGTTTCCATATGGTGTGTTGGTTTCGGTGCTCAAACTTCCATTTCTGTCCAAGAAAACAAATCACTACAGTCAGGTGGGGCAGTACACTGGGTCCCCTTCGGCCCCCATCCGCTTTTATGGTACCCCCAACCAACTGTCTGCTCGAAACTTATTACTTCTTTGTTTTCACCATGTTTCCATTTCCTGGTTGTTTACATGTGTGTTATGAATGCTGTTTTGCTCAACGGAAACATCTCTGTTTAGGCATCACGCAACAAGAAAGCCAAAAACACAACAGAAAATTCAGAAAACACGGCAGAACCAAATACACAACAGAATTAAGTGAAAACAGAAAGGGTAGGACCTTATTGATGATCACATGCTGTTTGCTGATTGAATACAGCATGTGTTAGTCTGAGAGACTGCAGATGTTTACAGTGAAAGGAAATATGACCCTAAAGTAGTCTACCGATGTGTTTATTTTCGCGTACTTTTAACAAGGGAGTATGATGTTTTTTTTTCATACGCTGTCAACTTTGTACCTGTTTTACTCATTAATGTGTGTATGTGAATTCTATAAACCCATGTAAATCAAGCTGGGTTATAGAGAATAAAGAATTTCTCTGCACTATAAAACCATGACATCATTTCGTATTTAGGTCATTTTCACTATGTTAAGTTGATAATGCAATTCAAACAAAACGATTCAGTTCTTTTTCTTTGAAAGCAACAAACATGCTAACGTTTTGGTTTGAGTTAATGCTGCTGTGTTATTGGTTTTAACATTGTGTTTCCGAACTGATGCTCTGTTTTAGGTTTTCTGGTTCTTGTGTGTTTTAGATTTTCTGTTTTCTGATTTGCTGCAACGTTTTATTTATTTATTTTGGTGTTTCACACTTACAGGCCAGATTAGACCCCATGCCATGTTACAACTCTTACAACATGCAGTTGGGTCCTTTAGTTTAATCTTATACATACAGTATACATCATGTGCTATGGGGAGCACAGTGGTTTAGTGGTTAGCATGTTTGGCTCACACCTGCAGGGTTGGTGGTTCGAATTTTGCCTTCGCTCTGTGTGTGGAGCTTGTGTGTTCTCCCTGTTCTTCTGGAGTTTCATCCGGGTACTCCGGTTTTCTCCCCCAGTCCAAAGACTTGCATTGTAGGCTGATTGGCATCTCTAAATTGTCTATAGTGTGTGAATGTGTGTTTGCGATTGTGCCCTGCATTGAGTTGGCAACCTACATGATTGCTCAGCGACAGGGTGTCACAAACTACACGATCCAAAAACAAATTGGTCACCCGAAGACTCTACCTGGTGTCCAAACTACGTTTTGGCACAAAAACACTCACGAGAAGTGACACGGATATATGACGCGCGAAACAGGAGTTGTTTATTTGAAGATGGACGTAGGACTTCTACGGTGCAAGCTTTTTTTGCTCGATGATTTGTGCTGAAGAAACCCACAAAAAGGAAAAGACAAAGAAAGTGGGTAAACAAATAGATTAGCACATGTGGGCAGCAGGGATTGTGTGTGATACAGAGAAAGTTGAAGGTGAGTACATTTACATTTATTCATTTAGCTTTTATCCAAAGCGACTTACTAATGAGAGCACACTCACACACCAATGGTAGCAGAGCTGCATGCAAGGTGCTAGCTTGCCATCGGGGGCAACTTAGGGTTCAGTGTCTTGCCCAAGGACACTTCGGCATGGGATCACCCGGGCCGGGCTTCGAACCACCAACCCTACGATTAGTGGATTAGTGGACAACCCGCTCTACCGACCGAGCCACAGCCGCCCAAAGATTTCGTGGACTTCCATTCCTCTTGGTGACCTCACCCCATTCCTTGCTCTCTTATTGGCTGTAGCTATCGACACTATCACTGCCAGTAATGACACTTTTCACACCACGGGATGTGGTTAGCCTCACACCTTCAGGGTCCAGGGTTCGAGTCCCACCAGGGCGTGTGGAGTTTGCATGTTCTCCCTGTGCGTCGAGGGTTTCCTCCCCCAGTCCGAAAACATGCATGGTAGGCTGATTGGCATGTCTAAAGTGTGAGTGTGCGATGGACTGACACCTCACCAGGGTGTACCCAGCCCTGAGCCTGATGCTTCCTGCGATAGGCTCCAGGTTCCCCGTGACCCTGAAAAAGGAGTAAGTGGTAGAGGAAATGGAAATATCTGTGGGGAGTTGACTCTGTGCTGTTTCATTGAGTAGTTCACAAGAAACCTTCCTCAGTGGTGGAATGAACTTCCAACCTCAATCAGGACTGCAGACTCACTCACCATCTTCAAGAAACAGCTAAAGACCCACCTCTTTG
>JAFFST010052652.1:17466-32466 GCA_022414735.1 Noturus placidus
GGGGGGGGGGGTGTCTAAGGAACATTCGGACTAAATTTGGGCCAAGTACCGGCAAAGTTCTAGTGCCACCATCGGGTCAAATTTGGAAGTACTTCTATGTTCATGACTTTTGAATCGCATGTCTGGAATTTTTAAAACCTTGAATTCCCTGGGTCCAATCACCACCGAATTCCCCCATGAGCCTCACTCAGAAAAATGCTAAAAAGAACTCTGATTCTCCAAATGGTTCCTATAACAGCTGTGTATTCCTGTGATTCACCCAGTCTGGGTGCTTGGCCCCCCAAATACTGCTTGCAGCTTCAATTGTTTTTCTATATACACACACAGTACGTCCATAACCATGTACAGCTCTTTGGTCAATTTACGTGGTTTTAAAAATGTTCTTACGTGCTAAACGGCATATTTAACTGCTTGAGCAGTTTGAGCTACAACGTGGATAAACATTATTATTAAAAATGTATTTAAATACATGTATTTAAAAAGAAGTGCTCGAGCCTGGAGACTTCCTTAAGTGTCAACTCCATATACAAATGTTCTAGACGTTTCCACAAATAGTATTATTATTATTATTATTATTATCCATCCATCTTCAACCGCTTACTCCTTTTCAGGGTCACGGGGAGCCTGGAGCCTATCCCAGGGAGCATCGGGCACAAGGCGGGGTACACCCTGGACAGGGTGCCAGTCCATCACAGGGCACACACACACACACACACATTCATACACTACGGACACTTTAGACACGCCAATCAGCCTAACATGCATGTGTTTGGACTGGGGGAGGAAACCGGAGTACCCGGAGGAAACCCCCGACACACGGGGAGAACATGCAAACTCCGCCCACACATGACCCTGGCGGGACTCGAACCCCGGACCCTGGAGGTGTGAGGCGGACGTGCTAACCACTAAGCCACCGTGCGCCCCTATTATTATTATTATTATTATTATTATTAACAACGCAGACGGTTGCTACACGATCTTGAGGCAGTCGCAGAATTATATTTTCAGACATTATGCTTTCTTTTATTCTGCAAAATGAATCCACGGAGCATCCACAGGCCTGGTTTTTACATAATGAACCTTTAAAAGCGGATTCGGTCCGAGTGACAGACACACGGTCGTACAGATCATACATGTTTTATTTGGAAAGAGGACGCAGGCCAATAATTGGCTGAAATGACCATAATAGCAAATGATGGTCTGTATTTTCGCTTTGTCTATATGAATTCCCACAACCGGTACGTCATCGCAGTGGCTACGAGGTCTGATCTCAAAAACACACACGCACTCATACATACACACACACACACACACGCAAGCTCTTTCTTTATATCATCAGGAGATCATCGCGACCGCGAGTGCATACATTTCCGTCTAGTGCTGCGCTCGATTCACCTCGGAAGTCCAAACTCATTATTACGTCTTTTTTTTATTCATTGTTATGATTTTATAGTGTTCAAACTACTGAAGTTGGAAGGCACGTGGCCGCTTCTACGTTCGTCAACAATCTAACAAACTGCGTCTGCATGTTAAGTGCTCTAAAGCGAATTCTAAGCATACACATTAAGTCATTTAAAAGTGAAGTCCTGCTTCCTTTTTTTTATTTCTAATAACGTAAGCAGCCATGTTGATTTGACATCGCTCGGTGAAGTCCGCGAGTAGGAATTCCAAGCCGAGGGAACGTTTCTTTTTGGTGTACGAGTTACATCTACATTTACTTATTCATTTAGCGGACGCTTTTATCCAAAGCGACTTACAAATGAGACACACTCACACACCAATGGGAGCAGAGCTGCATGCAAGGTGCTAGCTTGCCATCGGGGGCAACTTAGGGTTCAGTGTCTTGCCCAAGGACACTTCGGCATGGGATCACCCGGGCCGGGATTCCAACCGCCAACCCCACGATTAGTGGATTAGTGGACGACCCGCTCTACGCACTGAGCCACAGCCGCCCAGTTACAAGTTACAAGATTTAGTCAAACGCCGCCTATATACGGTCCACTTGTTCCAGTCACAGTTAAAAGCTGCAGTCCGTAACGTTTAAAAGTGTTTTTAACTCTGCAACAATCATTTCAAAGGGACTTTCGAACAACACTGATTCACAATGTTTCCTTGTACTTTGATCTGCTAAACTTCCATCGGAATTTTTACGGCCCTGAAAATTAGCTCCGCCCCAAGCTAGGAGTACGACAAATCAATTCGGAGACATTTTCTTGTCAAAGTAACTCACAGGACATGTGCATTTTCATATTCAGGAAGACGCGCTGCAGGATTAACTTAAGCAACACGTTTAGTTTTTGTTTTTAATGGACGCCTGTCTTGATGATCTGGCTGAACCTCAGTCGAACCGGGAGTGAAATTTTGGTTACAGTACCTGTGTCAGGGCCCGGTCCTGTAGCAAGGGCCGGCATGGTTACGGTTAGCACGGCGTAGCGGCCACTTCCTGTTGTTAGGCGTCGCACTAATCAGACAAGGGACTGGACAGCCACTTCCCCCAGGAGGAAGCTGAAGACCCTGGGTTATGCCATGGACTAACCTGAGACACACACACACACACACACACACACACACACACACACACACATCAGCACACTGCACAGAGAAAACGATTCATTCGTTCACCAAACATCTCCATACAGAAACAGTCAAGTGCAAAAGTTTGCATCCCCTTAGTATCCCCTTGTATTCGGTGGTAAATTGCAATGGTATAAGAGGGAAAAAACCACTTCAGGGTGATGACAGTAACTCGGTGTTTAACAGCACGGGACAGAGCATTTTACTCCATACGGAACACTTCGCCTTCTCCGCTTTTCTTTTATTTTAAGCAACTCTCAGACGCAACATTCGAACCCGAGAAGCGTTAGTTAGAACTTTCCGTTTACTTTCATTATTTTCAGAGCATTATATTTTACAAACGCAGTCATACTCCAGAAAAAAAGTTTTACTCATCATCGAATATGTATCTTAAAAACCATTTTTAATTCTCGCCTCACGCACATCACGAATGAAATTTAAAAAACTGCGTATATACGGTAAATATCTGAGCTCTCGAAGGTGTAGCGAGCGAGCGGACCTCAGACAAGTGCGGAAAGATGATGCAAGAGATCTTGGATTTAGGAGCAGGACTGAGGAGGAGTCATTGGCCCAAAAACCATTCCCAAATTAAATTCTAATTTTTTTCCATCCAGGGCCACGGAGAGAGTGCGAGGGCCTGAGCTGCGGCATCGAGAGCACCTGATCGCTTTATGTCGCCCTGAAGACCTATAACCGGTGACCTGAATGAACCAATGAAAAAAAACAAACGAAGCGGCCACATGTAGTCGACCATCAGCCTTTCTGTATCCAACAGCCATGTGGAGAAAAAAAGAAAAGAAAAAACAAAAACACCTGACTACAATAAAGTACATTTGTCCTGTAGTGCTCTGCTGCCCCCTAGTGGGCCACTCAAATTCCATCCATCCATCCATCCAGCTTCAACCGCTTACTCCTTTATCAGGGTCACGGGGGAACCTGGAGTCTATCCCAGGGGGCATCGGGCACAAGGCGGGGTACACCCTGGACAGAGTGCCAGTCCATCACAGGGCACAATCAATCACACACACACACACACACACACTACGGACACTTTAGACACGCCCATCTCCACCCCAATTAAACACCGCCAAATATTAGCAGCACTCCTGTACGCTGTAGCATATCCACATCATGATTACCTGTACCACAATACACTTTCCTGACACACCTTTAACAAGCATTACTTTTAAAAGCAGCTGACAGATTAAAATTTTGTACTCGACCTTAAAATTGTACAAATTTACAGTACAAAACAAGTCTAAACTGTGCTTTTATTTCTTTTTAGAATTCATCAAAGCATTTGGAATGTAGTACTTATCATTCTCAACAATCATCGGTCAATTAATACGTTGTGAAGGAACACAATTTGAATATATTTCCATGATGTAAATGGTGTTCGTGCCATTGGCCAGAGATGTGGTGAGGGGAAATCGCAATTCAAAACAAGATTAATAAACTGACTGATTTGAACGTGATGCATCAGCGGAAATAGAACTACATGTAAATGTACAAGATGTGAAGATCTTGCGTCTTTATTTATATTTACTTATTATTCACTGAGCAGATGCTAAGTGCTAAGATGCTAACTATCTATCTACCCATCTTTTCATCTTCTTGACTTGGTCAGCACATTCGAGATGAACAATTCATAAATTAGTGAATTAATTAAACAAACAAGCAAATAAATACACACACACACAGTATCGCACAGAAGTAAGTACACCCCACACACTTGAGATCTTTTCATGTGACAACACTGAAGAAATGACACTGTGCTACAATGTAAAGTAGTGAGTGTACAGCTTGTGTAACAGTGTAAATTTACTGTCCCCTCAAAATAACTCCACACACAGACATTAATGTCTAAACCGCTGGCAAGTAAAGTGAGTACACCCCTAAGTGAAAATGTCCAAGTTGGGCCCAAAGTGTCAATATTTTGTGTGGGCACCATTATTTTCCAGCACTGCCTTAACCCTCTTGGGCATGGAGTTCACCAGAGCTTCACAGGTTCCCACTGGAGTCCTCTTCCACTCCTCCATGATGACATCACGGAGCTGGTGGGTGTTAGAGACCTTGTGCTCCTCCACCTTCCGTTTGAGGATGTCCCACAGATGCTCAATAAGGTTTAGGTCTGGAGACATGCTTGGCCAGTCCATCACCTTCAACCTCAGCTTCTTTAGCAAGGCAGTGGTTGTCTTGGAGGTGTGTTTGGGGTCGTTATCATGCTGGAATACATGAGTGTTTGTGTGCTAATTAACCCGCTACACAACCTGGAAGCTGTAAATCATCGTCGAATTCTTTCCACACCACGTCCCTTTTTGCCCTGGTTCTTAATTCAGGTCATGTTTATACGTTTCATCATCGCAGTACCGTGGACCCGTACGTTTTGGTGTAAAATCATACACTACGTCCATCTCCTATTGCTGGATTTTAGACGAGCACCGTAGCAACGCTCATACGCTGAGGTTTTAACTTCCTCACACTATTCAGAACTTTGTCGTCGGCCATCTTGGGTCGCAGTCGCACTAAAAATCGGTCGCCAGTGAGGTCTCGCAGATCGCAGACCTCAACTCCACACCCAAGATTTTCCTGCAATTTCACCTGCGCCAACGCAACTGGGCTTAAACCCAGTTTAAGGGACTCTCTTTTGTTTACAAAGCTGTTCAAAATAAAGCAGCTGGTGCTCAGGGACCGCTTTATCGTAGGGATCAAACCCAGGTTTAAACTCCTTATCTGAGCAATTAAAATGCCCCACAATCTTATTTCTCCTAACTTCAGTCAGGCAAGTTCTCGTGCCTGGTCAACACGTGAGTAGTGATTATTTCATTTAGTCATTTCCACTGGCCGGTTCTGCAGCGCAGGCCGAGTGTATGTGCATATTTCCACCACTAGGCGGAGTCCTTGCTGTAGATTAGAGTGAAGGCGGTTACTAAACTGGGCTGGTTTTCCCACAGACAGCATCATGCAGGAAACATTCCTGCTGGAATCCAGCACGGGTTTGGAGTCCAGGAATTTCACCATCCTGCTGCCAGGAGTACGGAGAGTGTCCGTGGAGAACACTTTCACTTCACTTCTACTGTCAACATCTACACACGGCTTTTTATTATGCACTGATTTCGATTCTGTTTTACTATCTGGAGGCTTATTTACCATGTGTAGGTAAGGTGTGCGTGCGTGTGTGTGTTTGTTTGGCTTTCTAATGGGGAGTACAAATCATAAGGGTTAAAACACCACACTATGCAAATGTCACAATTTGAAAACCCACGTGTACAGCGAGTGTGTGTGTGAGAGAGAGCGAGAGAGCGAGCGAGAGAGAGAGAGAGTGAAAGAGAGAGAGAGAGAGAGTGAAAGAGAGAGACCAGCATGCCAGGTGTGTGCTGGTCTCAGGTAAAACACAGGGTGTGTTCAGGACAAAATTTCCTATTGTGCTGCATTAAAGTCGCATGTAGGACAATCGTGTTTCGAGTACAAAACGAGGTGTGTGCTCCACTGAGGATTACAATCTGTGTGTGTGTGTGTGTGTGTGTGTGTGTGTGCGCGTGCTTCAGTAGAAAATAAAGAGAGGCTGGTGAGGGAATGCGATAACGTAGGTGAAAACAGGAGGAACTACAACGTTAAAGGCAACTATAAACAGATACAAAGTCAGATGTGGAAGGTCAGTGAATTAAGGATAAAAAAAAATCATGATGATGATGATGATGATGATGATTATTATTACTACTACTACTACTAGTATTACGCTAGAAGTAGTAGTAGCAGCATTATCTGAGCTCCAATAGTGTATCCTAGCTACGGCCCTGGCCCTAGAGAGGTCGTTTCTTCTATAAAAGACAGTGAAAGCAGTAAGGGAAAGCAAGACCGCTATGACTGTACAATCGCTCAGACGAACAGTTGTTCTGGTTGTAAAGTGAAGCCACGACCTTCGTAATGACATCCTGTAGTGATATTCCCGCCTGAAGCAACAAAGAGTATTCGTTTTAAACACACACAAATCACAACATGAAACCCCTACTGCCATCAGAGCACGCCGGTCAAATCTCCGCCCAAAGTTATACATTTACATTTATTCATTTAGCGGATGCTTTTATCCAAAGCAAATGAGACACACTCACACACCAATGGGAGCAGAGCTGCATGCAAGGTGCTAGCTTGCCATCGGGGGCAACTTAGGGTTCAGTGTCTTGCCCAAGGACACTTCGGCATGGGATCACCCGGGCCGGGATTCGAACCACCAACCCTACGATTAGTGGATTAGTGGACAACCCGCTCTACCCACTGAGACACAGCCGCCCAAAGTTATACCCATAATCGTTTACACAGCAAAAGCATTGGATACACAGCCGTTCCCTCACCGGCGTATTTTTCTCTCTCTGACCAATCAGAATTCTGCAGCAACTGCGGTATAAATGAAACCGGGACGGAACCTCGCAGACCGACCATGGAAATTTCACTGATGGTGTGGGTTCTATACTTTAACAGTCAAAGCAGCATTGCTTGTGTGATCAAACCTCGACATCCGCCTCGTGCACCCGGGTCACGGCACCGACTTGACCTCGTGCACCATTCCTCGTGTTCACTTCCTGCGGCCGCACATAAAATGGGCCCAGAAGAGGAAAACCGACACGTTCGATTCATCCTACAACTTCCACACGGGCTGAAATATCACACCATATAAACTGCTCGGTGAAACGATACGGGAACTCTGACTGAAAAGCAAGAGCACAAGAGGTCCTACTGTAAATCCTGTCCGAGAGACACAAGGATGAGGGACGAGGGAGGAGCGAGGAGGAGGAGGGGCGGTTACACGCTTTACTATTCATCCTTATTTGAATTTGGCATGCATTCAGAAGCCTGAGCAGTGAACCCTTTTACTGCAGAGGCTTGTGAGAAAGGTTACAGTAAACTCTCGGAGCATGAACGAGCTCATTGTTCGCTTACATAGCGGAAGAAAAGCCATTATTTATTAACAATGTCGGTATTTCAGCAACCAGACGGGTTCATACATACACTTTAATACAGACGCAGCGGTCCTCCTAGAACTGCCCATCGACAGATCACCCACACGACAACGTCCGCATTTAACCTTGTAGTTTAACCCCGACATGGAAAGAAGCTCGGATCATTACAGCAGACCTACTGTACCTTCACTTCCATTTGCACTCGGACCCGCTTTACTACCGATCCTGTTGCTTCTTGGACAGTTTCTCCAGTGCATCACGGTTACTGCTTTTCTACTGAAACATGATCACGTCAAGTCTAGTGTAGACATGGTGGCCATTTCTAGTCCTATGCTGCTGTGTGTGTCCTTCCATCCATCTTCAACCACTTACTCCTTTATCAGGGTCACGGGGAACCTGGAGTCTATCCCAGGGAGCATCGGGGACAAGGCGGGGTGCACTCTGGACAGAGTGCCGGTCCATCACAGGGCACAATCACATACACTCTCACATTCATAAAGAGGCTAGAGGACATGATGGGGAAGACCTTGTGTGTGTAAACAGCAGGAGGACGTCTGGAGGTACAGACCTGAGGATGACCCTCTTGACATGGTTGATTTACCACCGATGAGCTGAGGTCAGAGGTCAGGTTGTCCGTTTGCTCAGGTCTGAAAATCCTCCCTTTAGTTATTATCCCGTCTCCGGTGTACTTATAGGCCCAAGTGTTTTCCAACCTGCAAATTTATTATCCTGTGCATTCATCACCCTGTATTTAATGTCCTCTGTATGTACTGTCCTGCCTACTTATTGTTCCATGTGTCCGTCATCCAGAGTATCTGTTGCCCCGTGTATCCATCGTCCTGGGTATTTACCGGTCCGCGAATATATTGTCCCAAGTGTTTATCGCCCTGAGTATTTTATAACCTGCATACAGAAAGCTCAACATTTCGGACAGCGTGGGTTTTTAGGTCTGCTCACAGTAAGGACGTTATACCAAGAGTGAAGCGCGGTGGTGGTGGTCTAACAGTATGGCGAGATCACACAAGAAGGTGGCGAGCAATGATTTCTGTCTTAGAACGCATAACGTGATGTTCCAGCAGGAATGATCTAATGCCATTTTTCACCAAAAGATGGATGACCACAACGCGCAAGACTTTTTTTTTTCTTCAAAGTCTGTGCGATCACTAGTCTAAGATCCAGCGTAGGATGACTAAAAAAAAAATATTAAAAAATATTTAAAAATGAGACGGAAAAAAAAAAAAAAAAAAACTACGTCTGTGAGTATGTGAGCCTGTTTCCTAGACCGGTTCACACTGATCGAGGACGTAATCTTCCCAAAACGCAAGTCTATCGTTAGCAAATCTTCCTCATATAATCATATAGAAACACGTTAACCACACAGTATGTTATCGAGATCATTGTGATCTCGTACACGGCGAGGAGTCTTAAGAGTCCGGGTTTAACTCCTGCCCCTCCTTCCTCTCTCTCAGGAAGAGCTTGACCTTGCTGTATAATCTGATTCCTCTTCAGGATGAACGTGTGTGTGTGTGTGTGTGTGTGTGGGGCACAAGGTTTCGATGAATACGTAATGAGACGAGACTCACACCAGGATAACGAGCACCTAATACACCGTATTCACGACAATACAAAAAGATGAAAGTGGCAGTGAAACATCATTCAAAGAGTACGATCAGCCTACATTTAATAAATATTCAAAATAAAATAAAAAACCATGACCAGGCCACCCATTTACAACAGAACAGAGACGCCCGTCTCATGCGTCAGCTCGTCTTCATGAATTACATGGTGTTTTATAACAGAGTGCGTTTTTATAACAAAAACTGCCCTCGACAACGTAGTGTCACTGAGTCGCAAAGAGGCAGAAGAACCTAAAAGAACCCAAAGAGGCAGAAGAACCTGAAGAACCTAAAGAGGCTGAAGAACCTGAAGAACCTAAAGAGGCTGAAGAACCTAAAACAACCCAGAGAGGCAGAAGAACCTAAAACAACCCAAAGAGGCAGAAGAACCTGAAGAACCTAAAGAGGCTGAAGAACCTAAAGAGGCAGAAGAACCTAAACAACCTAAAGAGGCAGAAGAACCTAAAACAACCCAAAGAGGCAGAAGAACCTGAAGAACCTAAAGAGGCAGAAGAACCTAAAGAGGCAGAAGAACCTAAACAACCTAAAGAGGCAGAAGAACCTAAAGAACCTGAAGAACCTAAAGAGGCTGAAGAACCTAAAGAGGCTGAAGAACCTAAAGAGGCTGAAGAACCTAAAGAGGCTGAAGAACCTGCCTTTTTTAACAAGGTACCCAGGAATTATTCTTCTGCCATACTGAAGGAAATGATTTCCGGACAAAAGCAGACTGTAGGTAAATAGAGCCAGATACAATGACGTATACAATGACACCGCATCTATACTGTGATGAATTCGGGTTCGGACACAGTATTATGGGCGGTCTGCACAGGATTTCATAAAAAAAAATTGTTTTTTTTTTTTTTTTTTTACAGGAAACTACTCAAATTGGAAATCGTAATTGCATGGAATATTTTCGCACGCTCTTTCGCAGTGGTGTTTGTTATAAACGAGACCTTTTTAGCTGTACTCATGATCAATGCATGTGACTGGAAGGCGGCGTTAGCTGAACGCACGTTGCGATGACCTCACATGACATGTCTCGCCCCAAATCTGCGATAATTTTAAGCGGCGTTTGCTCGATTGTGCGCTCATTTCTGCGAGCGCAAAAATCGCAAACTTCTGCAGGGACTGATGACGCGTATCGTCATCACGCCTTGATTACCGCTGTAATAGTCTCATCATTTCTATCAGATTTCGGGGACATTGTCATCTCTTTTTACATTAAATAATAACAATTAAGCGGTTGGTTCGATGTTAAAATTCTGCGAGCTTTAAAACCGCAAAGAAACTTGGACAAATATTTAGAATTGAAATTTGTTTCAAGTTTACAGATCCTCAAAACGCCTTCTGCTTTTCTCACTGCTAAATATTTCAGATCATTTCTCATTTATTTATTTTAGTAAACTTTCATCTAGAAATGTTTTTAAAAAAAAAAAAAAAACTACTGTTTTGCGGCCAATTGATATCATTTACACTCCTGTCTAAACTTTTAACTTCATCCTTTATCCTGTGCATTCCACTGCATCATTTTTTAAAATCATTTAATTTTTAGTTCTTGATTACACTGCACGTATACCAAATGTGTGAAAAACTGCTCCATCAGTTTTTATGATGATGACTATTTGGTAATAAAATAATAATAATATTATTATCATCATCATCATCATCATCATCATCCATCCATCCATCTTCTACCGCTTACTCCTTTTCAGGGTCACGGGGAACCTGGAGTCTATCCCAGGAAGCATCGGGCACAAGGCGGGGTACACCCTGGACAGAGTGCCAGTCCATCGCAGGGCACAATCACATACACACTCACACACACATTCATACACTACGGACACTTTAGACACGCCCATCAGTCTACCATGCATGTGTTTGGACTGGGGGAGGAAACCGGAGTACCCGGAGGAAACCCCCGACACACGGGGAGAACATGCAGACTCCACACACACATGGCCCTGGCGGGACTCGAACCCCGGACCCTGGAGGTGTGAGGCGAACGTGCTAACCACTAAGCCACCGTGCGCCCTCTATTCTTCTTCTTCTTCTTCTTCTTCTTCTTATTATTATTATTATTATTATTATTATTATTATTAATAATAATAATAATAATAATAGCCAACCTATACATCATGATACACTTCCGTCACGTCACCTACTTTACTCTATATTGTGTTTTAAAGCTAAACCGTTATTGTGCTATCTCGGTTTGTAAGACAGTACTGCTTGGGTGCAAGTTATTTACCTCTTACCTCCACCATCAGAACACAACCGGGTACATCATCATCTGATCTGATCGAATCCCAGACACCAAGTTTAGTCTAGTTAATGATTTCTCCATTCAAGACCTCCCATGTAGTCAAATGCATGAAAACAAACCAACAGCAAATATAGCACCACACACACACACACACACACACACACGACTGTGGATTAATCAAGACCCTAATGATGATGGATATTACACACTGATCACTCGAGGTGGTCAGTTTCAGCAGTGCTCCACACGGGACAAACGTTGCCACCTCTGAACTGATGCAAGTGGCTGTTTATAGAACCTGGAGTCGGGTTGCACTGCAGTGCGTGTGTGTGTGTGCGTGTGTCACACACTTCCCTTACCCTGTCCTCAAGCACTCTAGGCAAGATGAGACGAGCACCGAGCGTCATGTGTGGTCTCATTACAACTCTAAAAGCACTAAACGTGTGGTCGAGTTCAGCGAATCAGCAACACTGCGCTCTCATCTAGTCAACACGAAGTGCTTTTAAAAATCAACGGTGTTTCAATCTTCTAATCTAATCTAATCTAGTCAAATCTTCGTTAACCAGTAATGCATCCAAGCATGTAAAGTGCGGTCAGAATAAATACTTAAAACCTTTTTTTCTACTTAACCACCTAATGGGCGGCTGTGGCTCAGGCGGTAGAGCGGGTTGTCCACTAATCCACTAATCGTAGGGTTGGTGGTTCGAATCCCGGCCCGGGTGATCCCATGCCGAAGTGTCCTTGGGCAAGACACTGAACCCTAAGTTGCCCCCGATGGCAAGCTAGCACCTTGCATGCAGCTCTGCTCCCATTGGTGTGTGAGTGTGTCTCATTAGTAAGTCTCTTTGGATAAAAGCGTCCGCTAAATGAATAAATGTCAATGTAATGCAAGTCTACTGAACACTCCTTACACTTTCTGACTAAGCAACCAATTATTGTCACATTGCAAAATCTTCAAATTAAATATAAACTCGGTTATAAAAGCACACGGTGCACTACAGCGTGGAATCTGCTGCGGGGAAACAAGTCTCGCCATTTGATTTACGTCGTGATTATTTAAAAAGGTAAGAAGGTTGTTAGCAGCAGTGAATCATGGTGGTGGTAGCATGGCACTACAGGGAACGCTTTGCTGCCTTGGACGACCTTCCAACGATGATGTGATGATTACAGGACACTTTCGGTGTTTAATAAGAACCTTAAAAGGGTTTAACAAAGTAATTTAATTTATCGATTTGTATAGCGCTTTTTACAATGGTACATTGTCTCAAAGCAGCTTTTACAGAAATATAATTTTTACATTTACAAGCGACTTACAAATGAGACACACTCACACACCAATGGTAGCAGAGCTGCATGCAAGGTGCTAGCTTGCCATCGGGGGCAACTTAGGGTTCAGTGTCTTGCCCAAGGACACTTCGGCATGGGATCACCCGGGCCGGGATTCCAACCACCAACCCTACGATTAGTGGATTAGTGGACAACCCGCTCTACCCACTGAGTCACAGCCGCCCTAAGTGTCCCTAAAGTGTTTCCCTAGAAGAAATGTTTCCTTTTCTGAAAGCCAAGGACCTTTAAATATCTAATGAACCCTTGTTTTTCCAAAGCGTGTACTTATTAACTGTACAAAAGTCCAAAACATTGGTCTTCTTGATACCGAGGACCTGTCACGCTTTTAGCTAAACCACTGTTGGGACAAAAAGTCCTTGAGGAGGTACTTTAAGAGTTCTTAGCATCCTAAGAGGGAATTCTTTCAGACGGAGAAGCAGTGTCTACGGTTCGACATGGAAGATTTCCCACAAACGGAAAAACGCAAGACTTGCACGATAACTTTTAAATTCATACGAGTGCATATGGAACTCGAATAAGTTTTTTAAATAAATGAATGAATGAATAAAAGGTCAATTACAATGTTTAAATGTTCGAATGAATGTGATGGCGGTTGCGTTTCGATGAATGAGTGTGTGGACACGCACAAACAACAACGATTGCTCACCGAGGCACAGCTGAACACGTCACCCACTTAATCATGAACGCAAAGCGATCTTATTCAGAGCGAAACGTCTGAACTGAGGCGTGAGGGATGAGCTTCGGTCGCATCCTGCAGGAATTCCCCACAAATCGGTGAAAGCCAGGAAAATCCCAGCAAGTAGCTTTAAAAAGGTACTGAAGCCTCACTTGGCACAGACTGACTAAACGGAGATGCTGTTCAGCCACATGAATGTCTCATTGTGTGTACCATGGAGATGGAGTCATGAGCTTGTGTGAGAGACAGAGAGAGAGAGAGAGAGAGAAAGATTGAGTGTATGAGGCACTTATTATAACGGGCTCTATTGTTCGTAAAAGCTTAAACAAAGCGCTCGTCGTCAATTACGAGAATCCCGAGAGATCCTCTCTCCACTTGGACTCATCCGAGTGTCCCGGATTCTAATCCAATCAAAGAAACAAACATTCGCCAGAGTGTTAAAAAAAAAAAAGAACTTTCCACGTACGTTTGAATGGAAACTCAAATACGATGCACGCTTAGACGTGATGCGTTATGTTGGAGCTCAGAATTCTCCGTAAATGCCGTTGAACGACGGGACAGCCTCGGTTAACACAACTCGTACTCGAAGTAAACACAAATGGGATCAAGACGTGTGGAGTATTCCTGTTTTAGTCGCATTATCGACGGGTGTTACAGACATGTACACACCTTAATCACACTATTAAATGTCGTGTGAGAGTTTTCAGTGTATTATGTGACAGGACACGTACACACGGCAGCGCTCGACCGTTTGACGGCAAACAAGAGAGCACGGCTTCGTCCCAAGCCGCGTACTTACCTGCTATATAGTAGGAGAAACACACATAGTTTGGCTAATTTATAGTAGGCAAGTACGCGGTTTCAGACGCAGCCCACGGTTTCAAGCAGTCGTCTAATTGCACGCAAGAAATAGAGGCTTGCCTGGACCATGAAGCACTGCCAGTGGACCACTGAAGACTGGAAGAATGTCTTATGAACCGATGAATCAATTTTATATCCTCGGTTCATTACGTGAGGTTTTTAATACGCAGTCGAGCAAGTAAAGGGATGGTTCCTCAGTCTGAGACACTAACTGTGAAACATGGAGAAGGAAGAGTGATGGTTTGGGGGCCTTCTGCTGGATCCAGAGTTTGCAAGTGAGTGGCACCCTGAACCAAAACTACCACAGCATTTCGCAGCACCAGGCAATACCCTCTGATATATGCCTTACTGGTCAGGGGTTCATCCTACAGCAAGATAATGACCCAAAACCTTCTAATGACCTTAGAAGAAAAGAACAAGACGGTAAGCTTCAAATCCTGTCATAGCCAGCAGAGACTCCAGACTTAAACCCCATCGAGCTGATTTGGGGATAAACTGGACAGAAGGGTGAAAGCAAAGCAAGCTACAAGTGGGAACTTCTGCAACAGTGTTAGGAAGAACTTCCCGAACAATATTTGATTTCCATTGGAGAAAGAAAGCCATGCATTTGTTCCATGCTTTAATTTCAGAGAACATTGAGACATTAAACTGCATCAATTTCGATAAAAACTCAACACACAACGCTCACATATTTGCTGTCTGTTT
>JAFFST010052655.1:0-2500 GCA_022414735.1 Noturus placidus
GGAGGAGGGGTTACCAGCCCCTCGCACCCGTCCAGAGCCCCCGTTTAGCCACTGTGGTGGACATAGATGCCATGAGAGGAGGAGCCAATCGGAATTGTTCCTCCCCTCACAGCACTGTCCACGACAGCGTTGTCCATCTGGCACCTCGAGGAGGTAGGGGGTTGTTTTGCCGGACACACACACACACACACACACACACACACACACGCACACTTATTTTTTGTTACAGCAGTAAAATAAGGTTGAGGTCAGCGTTAGGGCCAGTGAGCGTTAGCGTCAGTGTAAAGGATGTTATATGTTTAAAGTGTTTGTGTTTGCCGCATTTTAGAGCCTGTGTGTAAATGATGTGTTGTTGCGGATGAACTAAAATTGGAGATGTTTTGAATCTAAAAGTCACGGCTGCTTTCTGATAACACACTGTCACACCGTCACGTGGGGAAATAACTGCAATTCAATTGGAATAAACACACACCCCCACACACACACACACACACACACACACACACACTCATGTCATGAGAAAATAAAAGTGAGTTTAGAGGATCAGGAAGCGTTTGGAGATTCCTGTTTACATTACAGGGGAGGGAGAAACAAAAGCTGGATGCATGGTGCATTATGGGACTGATATAAAAAAAAAAAAAAAAAAAAAAAAAAAAAAAATAATAATAATAATAATAATAATAATAATAATAACAGGGGTATAGTTGGTAGAAACAGGCGCAGATTGCTTGTTGTGAGCAGTGCAGTGATTACTGAGCGCTGTGGGAAGAAGGCACTTGGATAGCTTGTGGTGTTTATTAGCGAGTGTGGTAGTGTTGGAAGGGGTAAGTGTAATGGTTTTCCCGGTGGTATTGTTGGAAGGGGTAATCAGAGGGGTCACTAGTGAGTTCTCCTGCTCGCCTCTTCGTGCTTGTGATGTACAGACTGCAGCCCATGATTTTCTCAGGTAGGACCTTTATAGTGTGCTGCAGCTTCATCTTCTCTCTGGAGGAGGCAGATTTTGAGGACGCTTTCTAATGGGGCAGTAAAGAACTGCACCAGTGTAGCCTGGGGTAGATGGAGCTGTAAGATGGAGCTGTAAGAAATACATGCATGTCTGAGCTTCCTTGTTTGATGGATGATGTACTGAATGCATCTGCTGTTGAAGAGTTTGGCTAAGATAATGGTGGACACTAGCAGTGGTTGCTAATCAGTGATTGGATGGCAGAGAAAACAAGGTGGGGCTTGTTATAAATCGAAATCAGTCTGTAGAGGATTTCAGAGTTTTTTGCTTGATTTTGCTGCATTTTTAAAAAAACATTTGCGATTCAACGTTTGGATTTTTTTTTGCAGAACATGCTTTGATCATCGAAATTGCAATCACACGGAATCGATCTACATGCTCTCTCACAGTGATGTTTGTCGGTTAATTAGAGCTTTTAGCTGTACTTGTGTACGACACACGTGAATGGAAGAGTGCTTTGGCTGCCTGCATGTTGTGATGATGTCACATGACTCGTCTCGACCCGAATCTGAGGAAAGTCTACGGTATTTTTTTTTTTAAATTGCAGCTCCTCTGAATAATGTGGAGTTTCCTTGTTTTTGCGTTAATTTCTGTGATCGCAAAATTGCTCAATCCTGGGGGGACTGATACTTATACAAGTTTACTGTGTCACGTTATGTTAGCTAGGCAAATGTAATCATGGAGACAAGTTCTGGCAAATTATAAAGCAAATAAGGGACCGTTCTAAGCAGACCAATGTTTTCATGTTGCTTATGGAGGCAGCGGCATGTGAATAGGAGTTTTATTCACTACACTATATCAAGTAAATTATTATTAATTAACCACATCAGTGTTTTTATCATTATAATATTGATAAAGCAGCATTACAACCAAAAGTAGAGAAAACAATGACATACACCTTAAGATGCGGGACTTAACAGAAACATGCGAATGACAGAATATTCTAGAGCAGGGGTCTTCAACGTTTTCCAGGCCAAGGACCCCCAAACTGATGGCGAGATGGAGCGGGGACCTCCTAATTATATATAATGTATGAAATTATGTTACATCAAACTGGTACCAAAACTTTCGCGACCCCCATGCAGTACCTCCGCGGACACCCTAGGGGTTGCGGACCCCCTGTTGAAGACCTCCGTTCTAGAGCGTCGAAGGAGGAAACATGTTCCCCGTCACACGTTCTCCTCTAATAATCCGATTAAACCCCAGCTCATAAAATCAGTGTAATCATGTGCGTCTTATTTAGGAAAACACAGTGAGCCGTCGTGGGAAATGATCTCGCAGTCGAACACGCTCCATCGATACAAGCGGCGAGATTAAGAGTCATAAAACAATAAAAAAAAAGTGTCTCATTATGCTCGACTAGCAGATTTGTGTAATTGTTCCTGCAGGGATCCGCACGCTGTAAACAAGGAAACACGAGGTGTCTGTAATGAGCTTCATTCATGTGCATGAGAGCGTGTTCTCTCTCTCAAACCCCCTGAGAACACGCAATTACTG
>JAFFST010052655.1:7500-11284 GCA_022414735.1 Noturus placidus
ACACTCCAAAGATAAGATACAGACTTCAGTGCCACGTATCATGATGGATGGAGATATAGACGGATGCAAGTGCAGTTAGGACAGTTTTATTTAGAGGCACAGGCAGGTAAATCCAAACAGTAATCCAAAACATAATACAGGAACATACAAAGGACAAGCGATCGGCAAACAGGCATAAACGGGCAAGGCAGCAAACAAGGTCGTGGTCATGGAAAACAGGGATGATATACCAAACATGAAACATAAACTACGACTAGGAACTGAGAGCGGAGAAACCAGCGTTGATTAAACAGACGATACGAAACATGAAACATGACATAACATGAACTATGACTGTGGTTATCTATCGTAAAGACTCTAAACTAATCTACTATACTATCTATTCTAATATGTGCTGGGAAGCGCGTGGTATATATGCAGACATAACCAGCGTCAATTGCTGATGGCTGACACCAATCTAGACACACGTAGAACAATAGCCAATGACATAACAGGGAGTAGACATAACAGAAACATAAACAAAATGCACGTGTCGAAATGTCATGATTGTCAACAAAGGAAAAAGCAGGTGCTTGCGCACCTTGCTCAGCAGTGTGCTCACATGCTCCACAGCACGCTGCTTAAAGAGGAAATCATGACATTCAGCTTCTGAGAAATTAAACTCAATTAAATAGACCGTGTTTAGACAGATCAATCTGTTCAGTTTGTTTATGGTAAAAGTTGAAATAATGATGTGGGATAGTAATAGTATAGTATGATGACAGAGTAGGACTATAGTATGACATGTTATAGTAATAGCATAGCAAAGTGGAAGAATAGTGATACATTAGAGTAAAGAATAAACCAATAATGGGATATATAAATGTATAATATAAATAGTATGACAATGTAGGGTACATGAGTGGGATTATGGTGTGAGATAGTGATAATGCAGTAAGAAAGATTTAAATGGAAACATTACATGGTACATGGTCTGCACTTATTTAGCACTTTTTTAACCTTAGCTGTTCCAAACTGCTTTACACTGTGTCTCATGCACCCATTCTCTCTCTCTCTCTCTCTCTCACACACACACACACACACACACACATTCACACAAAAATGGTAGCAGAGCTGCGATGCAAGGCGCATACTTGCCATCAGGAGCAACTTGGGGTTCAGTGTCTTGCCCAAGGACACTTCGGTATGTGGAGTCACGTGGGCCGGGAATCAAACCTCCAACCATACGATTAGTGGATAACCCGCTCTACCACCCGCTTTACCACCTGATCCATAGCCGCCCACTACATGGTATAGTAAAATATAATGATAAAGTTCAATAATAATATTGTATGATTTGGTATAGTAAAAGTATTGTTTGATACTCACAGTAGGATATGAGGTCATATCATTAGAGTTCCCCCGGATGCAATATACAGAACCTCAGATCTCAGCTTTGGAGTGTTTGTGGTGCACTTATGACCCCGAAGCGCTCTGTATGAATTTGGGGTAGATCGAAGAACATCAAATATTTCACCCAGTAACACAAAGGATTTTTTTAGGGTGAAAAATGTTTACGTACTCCAATCTTTCTCAAAGTCGCTCTGTTGTTTACTGAGGTTGAACTGGACAGTAACGCATGTTTGGTCTGAATGTCACCCTCCAAAGCTGAGATCTGAGGCTTCAAAAATTTAATCAATAAAATATACAGGTTTTGGTCAGACCCTAAACACATCTCAGGTTGAGGCTGGACTACTGCTCCTCGCTCCTGTCAGGTCTGCGTCTGAGCGCCAGTCCATTTCTGCAACTGATCCAGAATGCAGCTGCTTGACTGTTCTCCCACACCTCCACATTGCCTCCCAACCCTAACCCACACTGCTTCCTCCACTGGCTTTCTGTAGCTGCTGCATCAGATTTAAAACACTGATGTATACCTACGAACCCAGAAACCAACCAGCACTTATCACACCCCGCACTGCACCATGCCCCCTCTGATCCTTTAGCACCGCTCCACTGGTCTCAGCATCTCTCAGGGTACAAGAAAGACCTGCTTCAAGACACTTCTCTGTTCTGCACCTCCGTTGCGGAATAAACTTCCTCTTGATGTCCAAACAGCTGAGTCACTTCTTGACTCAGTACTTAAATTATCACTTTAATTTATAAACAAAATGTGTTGTCTGGGTGCTTTCCTTACTATATTTCCTCCCATCAGAATTGTCTATAAACACCTGTGTGCTGAACTATTTACTCATTTTAGGGCTCCTGAAAAACTGTATGAAAAAAAAACTCAAACCAGCTATAATGTGCTTCATAACACAGACCATAATCACACACTGCTTATGCACTGACAGCGCGCGCGCACACACACACACACACACACACACACACACACACACACACACATACAGCCTTGTTTTTATAAAATGACTGTCTGACCTGTGGCCCTTTTTCATTTCAGTACATCAGGACATTTCTCTCTCTCTCTATCTCTCTCGCTATGCCATTGCATATCTTTTCTTTTATCAATATCTTTTGCTCTGTCTTTCTCTCATGTGTTTAGTGGGACAGTGAGAGTGAGACAGTGAGAGTGAGACAGTGGGTTTATGAGGACTGGATTAATTAGTGTAGGTAAAACCAGAGCAGTAAAGTGCAGAGTTACGAGTTTATCAATAGCAAACTCCAATTTACCTCCAGCAGGTAGGGTTGTGTGTGTGTTGTGTGTGTGTGTGTGTGTGTGTGTGTGTGTGTGTGTGTGTGTGTGTGTGTGTGTGTGAAAAAGTGACTTGTACAGATCCAAAACACTTTTTCCTGAGGTTTCATTAGCAGGTGTTAGGCTGTGGTGGCTGGACACACTCTCACAGCGGCAGTGTTGCTAAAGACGATATGCTGATGAAGTAAAACTGGAAAAGAACCTGATGTGTGTTTTACAACAGTAAAAATCATTTAAAAATACACAAGAACTGTTGTTGTGTAAAGTTGGTTTCCATCAACAATGCTAGCTGGAGTTACAATGATTAGTATCTTGTCTACTTGGGCAGTGTAACATTACTACAGCTGTCTGATATCTGAAATTAATAACCAGTGTTGATTTACCAAGTCAAATTAAAATGATTCATCTGCATGGAAAAAAAATCAGGGCTATGAAATTCAGATGGAAACAGGAAACAGGAAAAGGGATTATTTCTGGTAAATGTTCACTCGGAGCTATGAAGGAAGTTCCCTCATTGCTAATGTGAAGTTATGTGTGGTTTAGTGTGAACTGACTCTCAGTCTGCTCCAACCCCAGCACACACACTCTACAAACACTACAGTCTCTACAAACACTCTACACACACTACACTCTCTACACACACTACACACACTACAATCTCTTCACACACTCTACACACACTACACTCTCTACACACACTCTACACACACTACACTCTCTACACAAAGTCTACACACACTCTACACACAGTACACTCTCTACACACAATCTACACACAGTCTACACACACTACACTCTCTACACACACTCTACACACACTCTACACACTCTACACACACTCTACACACTCTACACACAATCTACACATTCTACACACTCTACACACTCTATACACTCTATACACAATCTACACACACACTACACTCTATTCACACACTCTACACACAGCACAATCTACAAACACACTGCACACTCTACACACACTCTACACAAACTACACACATTACACACTCTACACACTCTACACACAATCTACACACACATTGACTCACTACACACTCTACACAAACTCTACACACAGCACATTCTATACAC
>JAFFST010052660.1:4145-16776 GCA_022414735.1 Noturus placidus
ATGTAATCTGTTATCGGGGTAAAAAAAAAATGTTGATTCTATGTTGATTCTGTATTGATATATCTTGTTGTACTCTGAAAAGTGTATGAGAATCAATAAAAATTGTTAACATTAAGAAATCAGTTTTACTTTTAAAACAGAAAATGTTTGCGTTTCTGAGGCTCTCAAGACTGCATGCAGCGTTCACGTGTACCCTGTGGCGAATGGCACTATATTTATATCGTCGCTGATATCGTTATCCCAATAAATACCAGAAAATATCGTGATATGGTTTTCACTCCATATCGTCCATCCCTAGCTGCAGTCCTTATCGATGAAGAGTTGAGGATTAATAGAAGATGGATGAAAGTCTGTAAACGTGCAATAAGCTACAAGGTGGATGTGAGTAATAAAAGTACCACACTACCAACAACCATGCAACTACCCCCTGACTGACTGAGAAAACTGTGCACAAGTGCACAAGAGATTTGACATATTATCGAATCTGTATAGAAAATTTGCACACGCTGTATGTTTTTGTGTTTGCATAGGTATGTCTTTATGCATTATGGGTATTCTGATTACTGTAGTCTGCAGAGACGTACTTACACATAGCATATAGTTAATTTTTTATGAATACATTTGTACGAACATATCTGTATTTGATAAGTAATAAGTAATAATAAGTAATGCACTTCCACTATATTCAGCTTTCTGAAGCTGAAACTGAATGTTGAACATGCTCCTAACTAATACTTTATAAACTTCCTGAAGCTGCAGAATCAGGTGTATATATAGGAAATGTACACCTGAGCAATGTTCTTAGTTCTTTACCTTATTCAGACAGTCCTCTCCATTTGCTTTGGGATCAACCTCCACCTCCATAACGACTGAATCAGGTCGAGTTACGTGACAATACATGTTGAGACTCCTCTACACTTCCCCTGCAGAAGCTTTCTGCACAGTCTGTCCCACTACTGAATGTCAAACAGGGTGCGTCTATGACGCAACTCGGGCTACGCCCCCTATCTCTGCTCATCACTGTTTGGCGTGTACACGGTACCCGGAAGTGGGCATAAGATATGAACGACGTGTCCTCGCTTTACTTCCGCACCTACCCGTTTTTAGACCCCTCTCTGTGCTATCATTGGGTTAAATCTATGCTGCGTCATGAGCGCTGACTGATTGATATCCAATCAGAAAACTGAACTGTGCCGTTGCTACAGTGCTAGCCAATCAGAGCACAGAATTTAGAGTCTGCCAGAATACGGGTCGGAGGACAAAAAGAAAACAACGCTGTGATGTGACAGTCGGATGTGTATTGATATGGTGTGGAGTAAGTTTAATGGTGCGGCACACCCGTTTTAAGTGGGTTAGGTTGTCGGTATTATTAATATGAATTTGTGTCGTGGATTATAAGCAGTAGACGGTAGCTATATTTAACACTATAAGAGGTGGGAAATGTTTGAGAATTTCAGAGAGAGACTGCAGAACGTGCAGCAGGACTTTACATCAGGGTATGTACACACACACACACTCACACACACACACTCACTCACTGTAACACCTTTTTCTAAACACGGTGGCGTTAAGTCGTTTCTCTGAGTTTGGTGGTTGTATCCACAACCGCACTTCCCCAGTGTTAAGGGTTCTGTGCGTTTAGTGTGCTAACAGCGCGGTTTGGGACGTAGCCTCAGAGCTTGCTAGGTGATAATAGTTCCTCCGTACACACACACACTCACACACACACTGGTTAGTTAAGGTGTTGTTGCGTTCTTTAGTGAGTAAAGGTGTACACATTCTCAGCTGAGGAAAAATGGACAAGTGAATGCAGGGGTCATTCTTAGTGTGTGCTAGCTAGCTCAATGCTAACTGTATTCCACAGCATTACTCAAAGCAAACGTCCAGTTTCAGATGACTGTCATGTGACCAACTGCAGCATGGTCACGTGTTTATCACAGCTTACTAGGAAATACAGAAGCCCTAAGCGGTCTTTCTTTCTTTCTTTCTTTCTTTCTTTCTTTCTTCCTCCCTCCCTCCCTCCCTCCCTTGACATAACTAAAAGCTGTGGAAGCCCTAAGCGTCCATACATTATACATCTCTTTGTTGTGATCTCGACACAAGTTGTTTTAATGAATGGCTTCTGAGGTCTTCCAAAAGTAAAGGCACATATTCATGGTATAATTGCAACTCCTGATAAGCATCACAGCAGCGCCGTATAGTTATAACATTTCGAGATTAATAGGTATACACAGGTCAAAATTTAGGATTAGAGGCTGTTTTGCATGCTACTAGAACATTTAAAGCAGAACTACACATTAACTGGGGCGGCTGTGGTGCAGGTGGTAGAGCGGGTTGTCCACTAATCGTAGGCTTGGCGGTTCGATTCTCAGCCCGGATGAAGTGTCCTTGGGCAAGACACTGAACCCTCTATAAAGCACTATAGAAGTGCGCCATTTACCATTTAACTAGAGCAGAAAGGAGTGAAGACAAAACTAAGGAAGAAAAATACCCTCTACTGTTTTTATCATGCTTTTGAACAAATCCCTGTCTAAAGCCAGTTTTACACCGTATGATTACAGCAGTCTTTTAAGATCATAACTTTTCATACTGTACAAGATGATGATAATCCCATTAGATAACTTGGCCTCCAAGTCTGATTTTTCACTTCAGAAGATCCTCGAACGATAGACCTGCAATTAAAATGACTACGTTACTGCTTACATCAGCAGTCAGTGTGATCCAGGCAATCTTCAGACACGGACTTTGTCGTCGGATGTCTTTGATCACAGTGCTGTTAAATCGACCAGTAATGAACATCATGTTGTGCGCTGTAAGACCACGCAGCTCAACTTGCAGCCAAACAATTCCTTTACAATGTGCGATTTTTGTTTGCAACATCAAAGCCAGGCCAAAAATGATTGTGTACAGTCGGCTTTAAAAGCCTCTCGAGTGACTCCTGACTTGTTACGTGACTTACTGGGTCAGACAACAGCTACGATCCAACACATTACAGGTCGATTACTAAGTTGGACGGTACCTACCTTCTGATAACAGATTTAATCAAAAACTGATACTGATACGCAAAGGAAAATATTGCTGAACTTTATTACAAAAATAAACAGTACCGACTGTACCACGAAAATGTACTGTACTTTTTTAGATTAAATATTCAAATATTAATTATTAATAAAAATTATATATTAATATAATAAATATAATATAAAGTAAATAACATTCATCATGAACCAAAAAGTAACAGTTAATATAGCAAATAAAAAGAGACATTCAAAATTAACCAAAAACACTTCCAATAGCACAACAAAATTATTCAGCGATCGTTTTTTTATTTCATCTCTAGAGGCCGCTCTTGTGATGTATTTAAAGCTGTATAATGACCATGGACACTTCTCAGGCTTTTTTTAACCAGCTACTCCATCTATACATGACAGCTGACATAACGTCAGGACTTATCTCGCTACGTAGGTTTCAAGGGTAATGATTAGCACACAGTCGAGCTGGATGGGTGCCTATATTACTGATATTTAAACAGTGTATGGAAGCAGATTGCTAAGGAAAAGTACACTGTGTACATTTATTCACTTAGCATTTAAATTTATTCACTTAGCATTTACATTTAATCACTTAGCAGACGCTTTTATCCAAAGCGACTTACAAATGAGAAAAATACCAGCAAAGCAATATATCAGAGAACAATACAAGTAGTGCTACCGTACAATAGCATTAACTATCCCAAAGAGTGTTTCACTGTGGACCCTAACAGCACCACATCACTTAATTACTTAATTATGAGTCAGCAGGAGTGTGTTAAGGATAAGGTTCAAATACAATGCTAGCCTGGGTTTTTTTTATTATTTCATTTTATTATTATTATTTTTAAATCATGCACATGAACTGCAACATCATGTGACTGTTTTATATACGTGCATTCAAAACCTTTCAGAATTAAGACCTTGAGTGACAAGTCCAAGGATTCGAAAGTGAAGAAGAAACAAAAGTAAGTACATGCTAATAAAATGTTGGGAATCAAAGGTATTTATTTATTTATTTATTTATTTTGGCAAGAGCAGTCCTCATTTAATGCATTTTAATAGGTGAATTATTTTGTTGAGTTTTTCCAGTATGTTGTTGGATGTCTTGGATAAATTTTGGTCGGATTTGTTCTGTCTGTCTTTTAGAAGAGAAGAATATCTTCCTCAGTACTCCGCTGGACTGGAGTTGTTGAACCGGTATGTGTTTTCTAACAAACTCACTCACATTTATGAACTGTTAATTGTCTCCTCATCATCATCATCATCATCTTCTTATAAAAGCAGTACATGATTCCAAATTGTTCCCTTATTTAATAAAAAACAGAACACATTTTTTTTTCCTTCAAGATATGAGGAAACCTGGGTGGCACTGCACAAGCGAACTAAAGAATGTGCCAAAGCTGCAGAGGTGAGTAGCTAGATGATGGGACCTGTTTCTTAATGTCTAACAGTGACCTCTATTACGCATGGTTTACAGCTACTAATTTATCCAAACCGACTCAAAAACGAGCTTTGTTGTGCTGATGAAATGGTGACGTAATCATCCTTTCTGTTTTGGATTTGTCTTCAGTAAGTTGTGGAAAATCTGAGATTTTCCCCAAGCCAAAAAGGTCTATATGGAAGATGATAAAACAAGATGAAGCACGCTGTTACAGGAAGATAAGCATTGAAGAATGACTTTCGTTTAGTTTATAGTCTTCGATAAACAAGTTACTTCCTGTTATCTTGAACACTTACTTTACAGTCGTTCCCTCAATGCCAGCATCTCTTCTAATTCTTGCGGTTAATACGACCGTGGATTGTCAGATCTCAGTCCTGAAAAGCCATCTGTCCTGAACACGTTCTCATATAGGAAAATTTAAAGGAACAACTTTACTGTGACATCAATGTCACCTCAAAGAAAATGTCACCAAATCAGTGATTATGTTTAAAAAAAATCAATTTACAGTCCCCTCTGAAAGTATTAGAACAGCAAGGCCAATTTTATTGTTATCATTATACATTGAAGACTCAAATATTCCTCCTTTAGGAACTTTTTTCATGCAGCAAGACGATGATTTAAAACAAACTCGGATTCGAATGGAGTAGGACGTGAAGTTGGAGGCTCCTGCTGATTTCGATTAAAATTTAATTAATTTGCGCCTTTTGGTCATATAATATACTTTAACTTATTTTACTCCTTATATTTGCTTATAATTTGAATTTTTTGTCACGTTAAAATGTCTGGAAAGAATACGAAAACCCGAGGTGGCGCTCGAACTCGACTGAGTCCGAGTGCGCGCGCCTCCTCTCCCCCTGAATCCGCGTCGCCGAGCGGTGACTTTGATCTCGCGGCATTCAAGCTCGAGCCACATGAACCACATGTAAAATGACATATAAATGAATCATATATAAATCTTGTGGGGGGTATGTTACTGGGGTTAAAAGATTCTGTATGGATTTATGAAAATGAATCATATGTAATTAAATCATATGTACATGAATCATAAGTAAATTGATCATATGTAAACTGTAATGTTGATGCTGTCCAAGTCAATCACCAGACCTTCGCCCAGTTGAGCAGTATTTCACCTTCTGAAAAAGAGAAACTCCTTAAAACAAACAACTGAAAGAAGCTGCAGTAAAAGCCTGGAAAAGTGTCACAAAAGAAGAATGCAACAATTTGTTGATGCCAGTGTGTCGCAGGCTTGATGCAGTTATTGCAAGCAAGAGATATGCAACTAAATATTCATTTAATATATTTCAAGATCATTCCTATACTTTTTCTCAACTAACATTGGGTGGTCTACACCAAAGGTGCCATGTTCTAAGTTGTTTAAGACATCTATATGTAAAGATCAGGAAATGAAAGATATTCATCTTTTGATCTCAAACCCAAATGTGTTCAATGTATACGGGCGGCTGTGGCTCAGTCGGTAGAGCGGGTTGTCCACTAATCCACTAATCGTGGGGTTGGTGGTTCGAATCCTGGCCCGGGTGATCCCATGCCGAAGTGTCCTTGGGCAAGACACTGAACCCCAAGTTTCTCCCGATGGCAAGTTAGTGCCTTGCATGGCAGCTCTGCTACCATTGGTGTGTGAGTGTGTCTCATTTGTAAGTCGCTTTGGATAAAAGCGTCTGCTAAATGAATAAATGTAAATAGCAAAAAAAAAAATTAGAACTAGCCTTGGTGCTCCGATACTTTCGAGAGAAATGTATACAAGTCCCTATGGCCATCCATAAACCTCCTATATATCAAACATTTAACTTCACTGTTATACAATACATTCATATGTTCCAGTCGTCTTAGGGAGTTTTCCCTTGCCATCGTCGCCTCTGGCATGCTTGTTAAAAGCACTATATAAATATAATACAGCTGAGGTGTACCCCGCCTTGTGCCCAATGATCCCTGGGATAGGCTCCAGGTTCCCCCGTGACCCTGAAAAGGAGTAAGATGGATGGACAGTTGAGGTGAATATATTGCGTGATCTAAGATGTGCACAGAGTTCAGTGGTTCCTGGCTACACTGATACAGTATACTACTCTTCTGTAATATTACTATAGTGTAGCTAAAGGTAAGTAAGGTTTAAATGGAAAACCAACATGCATCAAAACAGAGTTGTATAATCGAAACACATTCTTTAAAGGAACTAGAAAACTCTGAAATGTTATATTTGAACCTGTACAACATGTGTTAAATAATAACTATCGGTGGTGTGTCTCGATCATCTCCCTGGCTCATGAATCAGTATATCGTGTTGCATGACTCTGTGCACTGGTAAAGACCCTGGCTCACTGCACATCGGGACACTGATAACTCAATTTCCTGCGACAGGACTTGCGTATGTATTTGTCCCCATTCTGATATCTTCTTTTTTTGTCTGTATCTCATACTAAATAGTTTGAATCGTCAAACGAAGTACAACATAAAACAAAGGCAAGCTGAGTAAACACACAATAGTTATATATATTTTTTTTATTGAAACAAAAACGAGAGCACAGAATTCATGTTTCCCTCAATGATTACAAGTTGTCCAGGTCCTGAAGCAGCACAGCATCCCCACACCATCACACTTCCTCCACCATGCTTGACTGTAGGTATGATGTTCATTTTTTTGGAATTCTGTGTTTGGTTTACACCAGACTTTCAACTCCTCAATCCACAGAGCATTCTCCAACAAGGTATGAGGATCATCAAGGAGTGTTCTTCTGGGTTCTTCTGGTGGTTTTCACCTCACAATTCTTGCATGGATGCCATTTTTGCCCTTTCTTATAATGGAGTCATGAACACTGACCTTTATTGATGTGAGAGGCCTGTAGTAACTTTGATGGCTCTTTTTTGACTTGCTTGGAGAGTCCTTGCTGTGTTCTTTGGAGGAATTGTGGAAGGGCGGCTCTTCTGGGAAGGTTTACTACAGTGAGTTTTTCCATTTGGAGATGCTCTCTCTGTGGTTCTTTAGTGTCCCAGAGCCTTTGGAATCGCTTTGTAACCCTTCCCAGACTGATGTCTGATCAACTTCTTCCTCATCATTTCTGGAATTTCTTTCAACTTTGGCGTAGTTTAAGTGTTGATTTGATTGAACAGAGTTTGCAGTAATCAGGACTGGTTGTGTCTAGTCCAGCTGAACCCCATTATGAATGCAGTTTCATAGATTTGTGGAATTAGTAAGTATGGGGGCAAATACATTTTCACACAGGCCCAGTTGGTATTGGATAACTTTTTTGTTTCAATAAGTAACATTTATCTTTATTTATTTTGTGTTTACATTTGCCTTTGTTTTATCTTGGGGCGACTGTGGATCAGGTGGTAGAGCGGGTTGTCCACTAATCGTAGGGTTGGCGGTTTGATTCCCGGCCCATGTGACTCCACATACAGAAGTGTCCTTGGGCAAGACACTGAACCCCAAGTTTCTCCCGATGGCAAGTTAGTGCCTTGCATAGCAGCTCTGCTCCCATTGGTGTGTGTGAATGGGTGAATGAGACACAGTGTAAAGCGCTTTGGATAAAAGCGCTGTATAAGTACACCATTTATCTTCGATTTAGTTTTAATTTCTGAAACAATTTATTATGAGATGTACACAAAAACCAGAAAAAAGAAATCAGGAAATACTTGTTCACAGCGCTGTCAGCTTAATCACCCGCATTTGTGTCATGGTACATCAAGCCGGATTGTAGGCTACAGTAGTCAGTGGAATTAAAAAAAAATATTAAACACTAAAATGTTATTAAACTTAAACAAACCATATATAGAACGTCAAATAAAGTTAAAACACTCTAACTTAAATAATCGCCTGAAGGCTACAACAAGCTGCTACATTTGTAGACCGAAGTCAGGTGAAAGATGCATCCTACAGTACATTAAACCCGCACACATCACTGTCTTTTGATTCTTTCTGCACCCATTTTCCATTTGGCTATGTCGGCCTCATCCTTTATTATTAAAATTGCAGAGTATATGTGTAGACGACAGTGATTGGCTTTAATTTCCCTTTGTTTTAGCGATCCCAGATTGTATTGAGAGATTATCGAAAGCTTCTATAGACGCTTCCCATTCCGGTCAGTTTATCGACCCCGGTCTGACACTGCGCACATTGGGAGTCGCAGCAGGTTGTGACCTTTGATGACTTTATGATGAATTCATATGGAAATACTAAGCACAGAATGTTATCTTTCTCCCACTACTAATACAAATAATCTGTTGCAGTAGATCGTGTTTCATTCATTTATTATCAGCAATAATTTACACTGGATGACTATAGGCCCATTAATAGAGCAAGAGATAATAGAATTCTTTAGGCTATAACACTGTATTTGATTACTGTAGCGCATACTGCACTGTATTTAACTCTGACGCGTAGATACTGGTTACCGTATTCACCACTGCACACTGTATGATCCTACGTGCTCCTCAGGTGGTGGACGGAGAAGTGGTGATGCTCTCGGCTCACTGGGAGAGGAGGAGAGGAGGCCTGCGTGAGCTGCAGGAACAGTTACAGCAGATCCCAACCTTCCTCACAGACCTGGAGTCCATCACCTCTCGAGTCGGTGAGACACACACCGAAAACTCACACTCATGAACGTGCTTCAAGATATTAGTTCTGCCAGCTTCGTGTAATGAAGCACTTCTCTGAGCGGTCACTGTTACAGTTTACAGTTAGTAGTATTACTGATGTCATGTCACGTTTGCTGTAAATGTTTTTGTTTTTTCTTTAAACCACATTCCCCGATTTGTCCAATGTATGAGTTCAACTAACTTACTCTCCTCTTTTTCCGAAATTGTTCAACCATGATTTCCTGTTTCACAGGGGTATAAATATGAGGTAACACACAGGCTAGATTCCCTTAGTCATTCATAACAATGGGTAAAACCAAGGAATATAGCTGTGATGTGCAGCAAAAGGTTGTTGAGCTTCACACAATGGGAAGTCTCTATAAGAAAATAGCACAAGCATTGATAATACCTATTTCCACCATCAAGGTAATAGTTAAGAAGTTATATAAGTAGATATTGTTTAATAAAAATGTGCATTTACAGCCACCTGCCTGGGGGGGGGGGGGGGGGGGGAGAGAAGACAAAAAAATTGTTTGGATGTGCACATCAACCATTTAAAGACAGAACAAGAACTTTCTGGCAGTGACATGGGAGAGACGGGAAAAAAAACTACACGATTAAAAAAGATGCAATGGGGAGAAAAAATTGTAGAGTGAAAGATGCCGAGTAGCAAAAATGACAAAGGAGACCTGAGAGGTGTGAAGGTTTATACTTTTACTGACGCTTTGTGTACGTGGGTGTGATAGCATGTTCATATATCTTCAGATCTCAACAGTAAAGAAATAAACCACAAATCATTAGTAAACGTATGTCTTGGTCAGAAAGCGGTTGTGTGTGTCTAACGTCTCCAGAGAACAGGACTGGAGTATCCTCTGATGAGAAAGAAAGCTGTTGCTTTAAACCAAACGTTCTCCCTCATACGTTTAGCATACGAGTGACATGGTTGTTCTATTGATGAAAGTGCTGCCTAAATCTGAGACTTCCTCCTGAACAGAACAAGTGGGGACTGGAGTGAGCCTAATCACTGTTGAAATCTTGATGTTAAGACTGTGCGTTCAATCCGCAATGTTATTGTGTTGTAGCAGGCCGTGAAGACGTAATGCTTGTCCATCAGCAGGTTGGAGATGTGTCGTGCGGTCTGTGTAATGCACTTCTGCCGCCTCACGAGCCTTGCTGATACCGGAGGAATCATGCTTTGGTGGAACAGCGTGATCACCTTGAGTAACCTTGCGGAACAGCTGCTCACTAATATATGAAGCACTAAGTGGGAACTCCTGTTGAGTGCCATCTGCTGCAGCTAAAGGAGGTTCATATTTACTCCCTCAAGCTCGTTCTGTCAGGTTCTCACGCTTGTTTCCAGCAGAATATGTTGCAGGCAACGGACCATGATGTTGTTCGTGCTGTAGGTTTATAGCCTGCTTGATGTGGGAGATAAACTGAATACTGAAACACACAGGACTCCATCCACATATTGACTACGTTTACATGGACAGTAATAATCTAATTATTGACCTTATTCTGAATAAGAAAGTATTCTGATTAAGGTGTTTACATGAGTCCTTTTTAGAATATTCCTTTCATGATCAGGTTTTATATGTTCTAGATTATAGATCGATTAACGGCACATGTCATTACGTTCCCACGCCATCCGACGTCCCTCCAGAATTTCACGTATTAACACACAGTTAGTTTTCGTTGTGGTGCCGTATACAGTTTGGGGTGTTTTATGTTTAATTTTTATGAACGCTTCAAGTGTAATTAATTATTTGTCATGCTATGTGTGCAAATAGACGACTGCTTGAAGCCGTGGGCTGCATCCCAAAACGCTTACTGACCGTCTATATACAGTAGTAGCTGAAATGCATGTATTTCACCCACTATATCCTGTAGTAGGTAAGTACGCGGTTTCTAACACAGCCGTGCTCTCTTATTTGCTGTAAAACGGTTGATCACTGCTGTGTGTGTACGTGTCCTGTTGCAAAATGCGGTGAAAACGATGTTAATAGTGTGATTAAGGTGTGTACATGTCCATAGTGCACATCGATAATGCGACTAAAACAGGAATACTCCACATGCATGTATTCGATTTGTGTTTACTTTGAGTATGACTTTAGTCAGATTAAGGTCCTCAATAATCGCGGTTTACATGCTAGTTTCTTAATCAGAGTCTCGTCTTAACCGGATTAATATTGGATTATCGTTGTCCATGTAAACGTACTAACTGTTTTATTTCTCTCTTATTTTAAATTCAATAATGAAACTGGACGATGTAAGGGCATGCCCGGTTCAGTCCTGAGCTCGGGTTACTGTGTGTTTGGAGTTTTGTGGAGTTCTCCCTGTGTCCCTGTGGGTTTCCTCTGGGATCTCTGGTTTCCTCCCACTTCCCAGAAACATACCAGTAGGTGGATCGGCTACTCCACGGTCATCGGTGTGGATGAGTGTGTGAATGGACTGGCGTCCTATCCAGAGTGTATTTCCGCCCAGGATAGTATCTGGATCCACCATGTAAATGAACGCATATTAAACATGGAAGGATGTTTATATTTACTGTGTGTGTGTGTGTGTGTGTGTGTTTATATATGTGTGTGTAGTTATGCTCCTATTTTGCTGCATCATCCTGAGTATAAACAGTCTAGGGTTTGAGACACAGAACATTGAAAAGGAATGATCGTATTTTAGAGAGAGTGCTTTTTGCACTTATTAGATTTGTGGGAGTTGGACTGAACTCTGGGATTTTCAGGTGTCCAGAATCACCGTGGTAAATTAGTTTCAGATGTTTTCGAAATCCAGGGTACAGAATGAAATCTCTCTCTCTCTCTCTCTCTCTGCCACAGCACTGCAGAGTTTAGTGTTCTTCCATCTGGTTCAGCTTATCAGCTAATTATTTAGTCCTTGTTTAGTTTGTTTGTTATCCTTTGGTGTCCTGTTGCAAAAAAAAAAACAACCCAACAAAATATTTGGCTTGGCTTTGCTTATCAACTCCTAAATTACACACTACTAGTATTTTTATTTTCAAAGGTTATCAGTTGGCTTCCTTCCTTTTAAAATGAGATTAATATAATCAAGTCTCAGTCTAATCATTTTACATGGAGACAGGGTTAGTCTGGTGTTACTGAAACGTTTCTGTTGTGTACATATTCTCTTTTAAGTTCAACATGCTTTCTCTCGATGAGCCACTTGGTGGCGCTGAATATCTTCACGGATCTTTCCTGAAACTGACGAATTGAGCAGCTTTATTATTTTGCTTCTGGGGTTTAACAGATGAAACCGATTTATTAGCACAGGAACACATGCATATACACAACAATGTACAATATACAGTCTGCGACTAATCTGTTCACTCAATCCAGTTATTCATTATCTGTTCATGACAAACCAGTAAAGACTGAAGCAGCATGTAACATCAGAAATAGCTTTTCCATGTAGATTTTTATTTTTTGTCAACAAGCTTGGTTAAAGTGTATTAACATGAACTGGCTCCTAACTCTGAATGATATGCATTATGTTTGTGGCAAAATAAAAAAAATTGTCTCGAAGTGCATGTACATCATTCTGTATACTGTACAGT
>JAFFST010052664.1:10898-15898 GCA_022414735.1 Noturus placidus
ACCACTGTTCCATGTCTTCGCCATTTGTGGATAATGGCTCTCACTGTGGTTCGCTGGATTCCCAAAGCTTTGGAAATGGTTTTAATACCCTTTCCAGACTGATATATCTCAATTACTTTCTTTCTCAATTGTTCCTGAATTTCTTTGGGTCTCGGCATGATGTGTAGCTTTTAAGGATCTTCTGGTGGACCTTTACTGTGTCAAGCAGCTCCTATTTAAGTGATGCCTTGATTGTGAACAGGTGTGGCAATAATCAGGCCTGGGTGTGGCTGGAGAAATTGAACTCAGGTGTGGACAACCACAGTTATAGTATGTTTTAACAAGGGGGGCAATCACTTTTTCACACAGGGCCATGATGGTTTGGATTTTTTTTCACCTTTAATAATAAACACCTTCATTTACAAATTGCATTTTGTGTTTACTTGTGTTGTCCTTGACTATTGTTTAAATTGGTTTGATGTTCCGAAACACTTAAGTGTGACAAACATGCAAAGGAACAGGAAATGAGGAAGGGGGCAAACACTTTTTCACACCACTGTAAGCTCTTAAAATAAGGATGTCCTTTACAAATTGTATAATCTTACACAATTACGAACAATAAGGAGACGTTGAAACGTCAACATTATCCATGACCTTTTGCCTTGTCCGGAGAAGTACACACTGAAAAGAGATCATGTCGGATAAAAAGGTACTTCGACATCTAAAGCAAGTGCTTCATGCTGCGTTTGTGTGCTTTGCTTTGTGAAAGTGCACTTGTGCACTTTAAAATATAAAAGTCATTATCATAAACATTTATTATCTTTCTGATCCTGCAACAACTCAACAAGTCCTCACTGGCTCAGGAGCTAAGAAAGAGCTGTACATGTTAGTTCCTCATCAGAATTACAGTTAGAATGGTATGAAAAGAATTCCCGGTACGATGTGTATAATCCAATATTGTAGTTTTTTTGGTCTCTCGCTGAATTTTTAGATCACATTAGCACATAATACAGGTGTGTCATCAAACCCGGATATTATTTGGGATGGTAGAAAATATGGATTCAATAGAAGATACGCAGACACAAAAACAGCTATCTTGGGAGATTTTTTTTTTTTAATGAAAATATGGTAAGTCAATCAATAAAAGGCTGAGCTATTATTTGCTATGAAATGGAAATCCTATAATCTAGGATGCTGTTAGCTCTTAATTAAATATCTGTTATATATACAAAAAAAGGTAAGGTAATTAGATGGATAGATAGATAGATAGATAGATAGATAGATAGATAGATAGATAGATAGATAGATAGATAGATAGATAGATAGATACTTTATTGATCCCCGAGGGGAAATTCAAGGTCCCAGTAGCACAAGACACACAGTGCGACATATAGTACAGTAACATAACAAAGACAGGTTGTACATGTGGGCTAATATAGTCCATAACCGTGTATGCAGTAAAAACAGTATTGTTATAGAGGGTCAGTGGTGCAGGAACGTGTATGTGAGGTGAATGAGATGCAGTAAAAACAGTATAGTTATAGTATAAATAGTATAGTTATAATTAAAATGAAAATACAGATCTACAGGAAGTCAGTGTTATGTGTTTCTAACTGTTCAAGTGAGAATTTACAAACGAGATTTCCAGCAATACATGAATAAAAATTCAAATCATGTACAATTATAGGTTTTTTATATATATATATATATATATATATATATATTACTATTAAATTATCAGGCGGATGTTTTAAATGATTTTAATTCAGTAGAGTGAAGAAAATCAATTGTATTGATTACCTATAATAATAATAATAATAATAATAATAATAATAATTATTATTATTATTATTATTATTATTATTATTATTATGTTGTTGTTGTTGTTGTTGAGTGAGTTAGTTTTTTCATTGAATAGTGGAGGTCTGTGTAAACAGACATTTTATATTATTATTATTATTATTATTATTATTAATAATAATAATAATAATAATAATAATAATAATACTTATTATTTTTTTTATTTTATAATAACAATATAATATTGTTGTTATTGTTATTGTTGGTCAGTTAGTTGTTTAGTTTTTTCATTGGATTTTTATAGGAAATTTTGGAGGAATTTCAGACATTTTAAACCACATGCTATAGATTTACAATTTTATTATTATTATTATTATTATTATTATTATTATTAAACATTGTAATAATAATAGTAATAATATACTTTATAATGTGGCCATGTAGAATAATTAATACTATTAAATAATATTTTAATTTATATTTTTAAATAATTTTAATTATATAACTATTGTATACATTATTGTTACATATTTATATCAATGCTGAATATGAATTGCTGAACATTGTAATGAATTGTTAATAAGTATAAATTCTTATACTTGATTATTATTTTGTTTTCAGTTTATAATGGTGTGAGTAATCCATTCGGCTCTTTCAGTTTTTCCTCCATTAGTGTTTTTGTCAGTTTGGCACGACAGTTAGTTCATATAGGGGCAATGATTGTGAAACTGAAGAGTTTTATTTTCTTAAAGCTGAATGCTCCGGTAGTTCTTCGAAGATTTCCCTGCACCCACAAGTTAATCATTCAATGGGCACTAGTGTATAAAAATGACGAGCTCTGGCTTTAGTGATATTCATGAGCGTTGGGCTTTTCTGCTTTTCTGCTGTAATTGTTTTCACATTTTATTATTCAGGACACATGGGTGAGATTTGCATGGCTGACTTTAATTTACAAACTGCAGAATAATAATAATAGTTCCATAATTAAATCCTCCTATTGCCTCTTCAACAACAAGTGTGTGTGTGTGTGTGTGTGTGTGTGTGTGTGTGTGTGTGTGTGTGTGTGTGTGTGTTTAAAGTAATTATATATAAGAATATGTATATAAAGAAAGCAGGCAAAAGACGATTAGACATGCAGAACTGATTTATTATGGACAGAAGACATTTTGAGGTATTATTTTTTTTTATGCAGCGTTGTTTAATGCTGTGAAATTGCATTGTAAAATTGTATTTCTACTACAAATAGCTCAAATATGTGAGGGTGTTGAGTGCATGTAGTCCTGATGCTAGAAGAGTTTACAATGTGGTTCAGTCTGGCAGACTGATGACAAGATGTCTCTCTCTCTCTCTCTCTCTCTCTCTCTCTCTCTCTCTTTCACACACACACACACACACACACGCACAAAACAACAAGAAGCCAGACATTCCCATTCCACTGAGGCTGTAATTATTATTTACAATATGCTGGTTGCCAGTGCGTGCAGAGACAGTTAGAAAGGTTCACGGTGCTAGAGGTCAGGGGTCAAATCAGCACAAACTGGAATAATGTTCCACTGTGGCTTTGATGATATGAATTATTGCCTACTGCATATAGTTGGCCTTCCATATCTCTTTGCTTGTCTGTCTATATTTTGCTTACGGCAATCCCAGGTGCATCATTAAAAGACTGAATAATTACAACACAGGTGTGTTTAGATTCCCTTGGAATCTTTTTAACCCTAAGCAATCTGGCTATCTAGCTCGGTCTTATTGTATACTGTATGGGCCAGGCCAAATGGCTTGTTCCTGATCTCTGATGGTAGAGCTTTGCCAATTTACAAACGTCCAAAATGATCTTTTCTTTCCTGCTTCCATCTCGTTTCCATTCACTGCAAAATCACACAAACACAGACATCCCTGAAAAGGGTGTGGCTCTAAGCCGTCACATCATTTAAGCCTGTAATGGCTATTCAATTGTCAGATATTCAGGTGCCTAAATAAGTAAGTACCTGTCAAAGAGGGTAATTACAAAATGATTGATAATTTAGGTCTTAGCATTAGCATGCACCGTGTTAGCAAGGAAAAGTGCACACAAAGAACCAAGGGTATGTGAGTAATGCACGTTAAACAGGTAGGAAATTCCCAGAAAGCCACAAAAAAAAGAGGTATTACCTGCATCGCTGAAATAGTATTAGTGCAAACACAGAGCGAAGGAGACAGTAGGTAAACACTGGAGGTTTCTACTAGAGGGAATGTCAACACAGCCTTACTATGCACAGCTTTCAAAAAGGTGATACACAAACCTCTTACCTGTTTCTCAGGTCTCGGCTGGGAAAGTTGCCAGGGTGCACTGGTTAGAAAAGTCATATTTATGCAAATCCATCTAATATGAATGCAAGTCATAACAGAAGTTTTATATATTCAATTCCATTCCATTTTAATTGTGTAGTGCTTTTAATGATGGAGATAGTCTCAAAGCAGCTTTACAGTAACATATAAACACAGGATAGAGATTTTAAGTGTGTTTTCCCTATTGAGCGAGCCGGTGGTGACGGTGGCGAGGGAAAAAATCCCTAAGATGATACGAGGAAGAAACCTTGAGAGGAACCAGACTCCAGAGTGTGAATGTAAAAGAAAGCCTGTTTGTTGAACTAGTCCACTGTTTACAAAAGGAGACCTGAGTGCAAAATTATATATGGTAATTAAAAAAGTCCCAAGGCCATTGCAGCAACCGTAGTCTCAGCAACCACAGCAAGAATGTCCATGTGGAATTGTGGTCCGAAAGCATTTCCATGGTACTTCAAGCGGTACATCCTCAGCAATCTTCAGGCTGTAGCATCCAGTTGATGAGAGCTACATCAAGAGGTATGTCACCAGGATGGATCAGGCAGGTCCGGAGAACAGAAAGTACATCTCCATAAAATGTGTAGCTGGACAGAATATACTGTAGATATACTGCATGTGCGTAAGATAATAGCATTTGAATGTCTTTTATATGAACCCATATAAATAGTCCACATAGAGCTCCACATCTGGATCCATCCTAATCCAAGACAGAGGAGTGTCGGGAAAACAGGCTTTCCTTCACACTCACAGAATTCCCAGTGTTTCGGTGTTGATTTGGATTCAGCTGACTTAGGTGATCTTTAGGTGATACTTAGTGAGTACTTTATGTGATAATTCTGGCATAACAGTTGATAATTCACATCTGGGGATAGTGCTGAGTTGTCATGACAGAGTTA
>JAFFST010052664.1:18398-31118 GCA_022414735.1 Noturus placidus
CTGCTCTAGTGTCAAGTTACCAAGCGTCAGCTTTTATTCTTACTTTCTTTTTCTCCCACAACTTCAAAAACAAACGTCAGAGCATTTCTAGATCAGATTCGGTGCTATAATTGGGGACGGGGTGACTTTGGAGTGACAGTTTCACTTCAGTGATCCATGTTCTTGGTTGGAGATCGCTGACCACATCTTTGCTGGTCAACTAAACCTACCATCGTGTCATGAAGCAAACCAGAAACAAAGACAGAGAGAGATTCATTTCAGTCATGGAGTCACTCGGTGTGTATCTCTAAACGATTGAGCTATAACGTAAACCTCATAACCTACTTGGTAGGGTTGCGTTCTTTGGTGTGCGTGCGTGTTATGCGTACACGTCACATACTAGCTATATTTTCACTGCTATGATTATGCCACTCAATGGAAACCTTTTTCTAGTTTACATCCAGCTAGTGAAATAGCTGTGAGGTTGAATATAAGGAAAGAGCATATCATAGCCCATCAACTGACATTAGAACAAAGAGCGCTGTTGTGTGTGTGCAGTTCTTCCCAGGACAGGCCAAGCGACAGGCTCGACTGCCCTCCCACGCAGGGTGGGGTCTCCCGTACAGCATGACTCACTCACTTTTACACACACACACACACATACAGAGTTTCACACTCTCCGTCTCTTTCATTCACACAGGCTTTCATATAAACACAAATGGAAACACATGCGGCATACAGACTCAAGCACATAAACACCAATACACACATACACACGCATGCACACGCACACACACACTCTTTGTCTTTCCTGATCCTTCCTCCCTCCCTCTCTCTCTTTCTCGCTCTCTCTCTCTCTCTCACTGTGTGTGTGAGACTGGACACATTTACGGATATAGTCTTTCAATGACATGAACCTTCTCATATAAACACAAATGGAAACGCACACTGCACGCAAACCTGCATGCAAGCTACACACACACACACACACACACACACACACACACAGAGACACACACACACATGCCCCGTTTCCTTGAATGTGGATTTCCTTTCCATGGAGTCACAGGTGAAAGTGTTTTGTATAGGTCTGCGTGTCTGGCTGTCTGATAGGGAGGGAGAAAACTTTGTTTTCACTTGCCGTCCAGGCAACAGGCCAGACTAAATAACACTTTTATAGTTTGCCTGTAGACCCCTCCTTTGTTCTATGGCCCTCACAGGGGCTGTTAAGCGTGTCACATCCTTTCGGCCCGTAAAAAAAAAATAAAATAAAAGGCAACCTTTTTACTGAGAGCCACATCCTGGAGTCCGAGTATGTTGCGTAGAAGAGAGCTGATCTGCTTGCCAGGAACCTTCTGTAGGCTAGATCGAAACATTTCTATGTATTTCATAGTTGTAGGCCTTTCTTTGATGGCACTGAGATATGATCAGCATCAGGGAGGGCAGCTATCACATAATGAGTGCATCAGCTGAGCAAAGCCATCAACGTACCCAAGACGAGCTGAATTTGTGCTGGATATCCGGTATCAAATTTCAGAGTGATCGAGACTGCACGGATTAATTCGATCATGGAATGGCCGGTTGCTCGGCAACGTCAACTGTTTTGTGGTAAACAGAAACCAGTCTTCAAATATAAGCGCTCTCGGTTACAGTGATATCCCCTCATTCGGGCAGATAACAACCTGTGATTTAAGATGGAATTATCGTGATTGGTGATAATATGGGTTTAAGCCTAGACGTTAACACAAACACGTGGACTGTACCACAGAAAAGTAATAAAAAGCTGATCCACCCACTGACTCAGTCTTATATTCAATCAGTGATAGGCTAAGTGATGGCTACATTCTGTGGAAAAATCCTAATACAGTTAGAGCAAAACCTTCATTATTAGCTACAATACGAGGGTAAAGACAAAATGGCCGTCTGATTTCTAACAGCTCTTTTCGGAAAGAACGCAAAAGGGTTGGTTTTTTTGTTCAGTAGAAACAACGATTCTGAAATGTTTACACAGGCACTGGAGGCGGTGGGTCCAACCTAATAATCATCCTTAGCTCACACCCAGGCAAAATATATACACAAAATCCCAAACAAATCATTGCTTTTCTTATTTAAATGCTTGATTAAGGCCTGTGTATCCTAGAGAAGGGTCGTATCACACCTACAACCGCCTTTTTACCCAGATTCTGATTCTCTAATTTAAATAAACATCCTGTAATGTAACGGAATAATTCTCCATTTTGTTTCTTCTTGTTTGTTTGTTTTTTTTTCAAACTCAGCCTCCTGCTTTCTCTTTGAGGCCTGTTCCGAGGCTGAAAACACATGCTTCCTCTTCTGTCTCTGGTGTTATTTAAGGAAAAAGGCACTCTAACCCCTCCTTTCTCTCTCTCTCTCTCTCTCTCTCTGTGTTTCTGCACTGGGATGGGTGTGGTTTTTCAAAGACAAACTTCTGAATGATTTGTGTGCATGCGTCTCAGTTCCCGAGTCGTTCTAGAGGAGGAGCACGATGCAGAGTAGATCCCGGCCTGCAATCACAGTGGAGTAAAAAAAAAAAATGCATAAGGCTCCGTTCCTTGAGGCTCCTCTGGCTGGATTTGGAACTTCTCAGGACCGCTTGGACCAAACTGAAGCTCCTCCATCAGAGGATCAGAGAACGCTGTGGTGAGTAAAAGAGTTGAATTGTTTCATTTTTTTTATTAGAATGACCCTCTTGGAGAACTTAAGATGGGAAACTATTGAACAAACAAAAAAATGGCCAAATATTCTGTTTGTTCTATATACTACTATTATTACTACTATTACTATTACTATTACTCAAGCATCTCAGTTAGTTGGAAGGTCTGAATAGCTTTGCCATTTAGAAAGGACAGACCTGCTTTAAATGAAACATATATATATATATATATATATATATATATATATATATATATATATATATATATATATATATATATATATAATTGCTAGCGGCAGATAACAACCTGCTGACTACTATGGACACGACAAACACTTAAGCGTTTCACATTGTATTGGGTACAACACCTGCACGGGCTCAGTTTTACACAAAATGCTTCATATTTTACAAGAGTGAATGGAAAATAGACTGCACTTACAAATAGACCGATCAGCTACTCAAATACAAAGAAGAAGAAGAAGAAGAAGAAAAAACTAGGCTGAAAAGGGTTAGTACTTCAATGAAAGCATAAACTAACCCAGCAATGATTCTGAGCTGCTTGCTATATATATATTTATTTCTACATATGTGAGTGTAGTTTTGGAAAACCTCCCTATCATTATCCCTACGTCATTATCCCTACATCCAAAATCCAAAGGATTTGTTTCCCACCATCGTGAAATAATGAAGGCAGGCTAGAGATAGAAGTTATTTTTCATTGGTGTTTCATACGGAATTACATCTACACCGGTAGCGTTGAGAGAGCTTTTTGGAATCAGCCAGTTATTTTGGATTGGTGTTTTAAAACCATAACTACACAGAAAAACATAGATGAGTCATGTAGGTACATTGGAAACATTGGAGACTTTAACTTGGTTTTGATAAGTAAAATTAAAAAAAAAAAAAAAACAACCCTGGAATCAAATTAGTTAGGCGATGAATAACTTATTAGAAACATACTTCTTTCTCCCCCATTTCGTGACTCTGTTACTCAGACATTATTGGACGTGGCACAATCACTCTTGATTTGGTACGTTTACATGAGTGCAGTAAACAAAAGAAAGCAAATTGATTTTGACTGCTAAACAAAGGTAAAAGACGAGGACCACGTTTGCATGTAGGACTGCCAGCCTGAGGCCAAACGCAGTGTTCTGACTGAACATGAACAAAGAACCAAACATCGCCCAAATTATCTCCATTTACAGCAACTTTGAGGTAGAGAGTGTTTGATGGCATGACAAAAAACACCTGAAATAAACCACTCTGGAGAAGGTGAACAAATAAACAAGCCTAATTTCATTCAGAGAGAGGCTTAAAGAATGGGCTGTGCAGTGCTGCTCTCTGCTCACGGAAACGAGTGAGGAAGTAAGCCATCTTTTCCACCTGACATCTCTGACGTGATTAGAACAACACCGGGACTAAAGTTCTGGATCCTTGCTCATATATCAACCAGTAGCCCACTACAAATCTACAACTTCTCGCCATGCAGTAGAAATAAAACACTGTTCTTAAGAGTTATATTTAATGCAAAGTCATAAATGACAGTAGATTCTCGATTCATTTCAAACATAGATTCAAAACTAATGGCACACACAATATGGTGGTTTAAACAAGAGTCAGCGCTGACGTCGTGTGTTTCTTGATCGGCCTGCGTAAAATCATGGCTTCAAGCAGAAACCTGTTATTGTACACTTAAACGGGCGCAAATTTTTACAGATAGTTTTACACAAATTCTCAAATTATTAGAAAAATGTTAACAATTCTAATATAGTGAGAAAAACAAGTATAAAAAACGTATACTTCAATGACAGACAGTGTTAAATTAGTTAGGGCGGCTGTGGCTCAGTCGGTAGAGCAGGTTGTCCACTAATCGTAGGGTTGGCGGTTCGAATCCCGGCCCGGGTGATCCCATGCCGAAGTGTCCTTGGGCAAGACACTGAACCCTAAGTTGCCCCGATGGCAAGCTAGCACCTTGCATGCAGCTCTGCTACCATTGGTGTGTGAGTGTGTCTCATTTGTAAGTCGCTTGTAAATGTAAAAATGATATTTCTGTAAAGCTGCTTTGAGACAATGTCCATTGTAAAAAGCGCTATACAAATTGAGAAATTATTATTATAAATTAAATACAGTGTTTTAGACCATACTGAAATTTTAAATCAATTTCTAAATAATTTTATTGACTCTCATTAACAAAAACTTTTCAAAAAGAATTATTAGATGCTATGAAATATTACATTTATCCTGTACCTCAAATCACATTTACACTAATAAATATATATATAGGCAAACAAATTACCTTTGAAATTTGTGAATATAAAATATATGGAGAAAAAAATAAACAAAGGCAAAATAAAATTGTTCTGCACGTTGTTTGTTTCAATTTGTGATGGGAATTTGAATAATGTCATTTATGTGTGTGTGTGTGTGTGTGTGTGTGTGTGTGGACAGTCGAAAATGATTGCGCATAACAGACAATTGAAATGAAATAAGAAGGGAGATGACATCATAAACATCCACTTCTGAACAAATCATGGTCTGATTTAAGATTTGTAGATATGTATCAAATCACCATAAACAAGAATATAAAAACTAAGAAGTTTGAAAATGCTAATCAATCAATAAATAAATAAATAAATAAATGAATAATAAAAAAAATCCAAAAATGTTTGTTCATGAGAAATATAGTTTCTGAATACACTGAATAGTTCAGTTTAGGCAAAGTGAGGAAGGTTAGGTTTCAGATCTCAAATGAAAATGAAATGTATCATTACAATTACTTAATATACAGTACGTGTGCAAAAGTCTCAGGCACACGCAAAGAAATGCTGTAGAGCAAAGATGACGTCAAAATGATGACACTAAATGTTTCTACATTTTTAAAAGAAAATACAGTAAAGAGCAATATACAGTCGTAAATGAAGTCAATATTTCATGCGACAAAAAAATAAAAATAAAAACAGTCGTCTCCGGTTCAGTTAGTGCAGTTTAATAAGGAAATGAGCTGTAAGTTTTCTCGAGCATCCTGCAGAACCAGACACAGTTCTTCTGGAGACTTTAACACTCGCACTCACTTCTTAATTTTGCAGCGAAACCCAGCAGACTTCAGTGTGATTTGTGTTTTGTCTGAAAACTGGTCTCTTGTGTAATATGCTGATTTCTTTACTCGCATAATTTAATAATCTAAAATATTTTTTTGTACTGACTCGATAATGTAGAAATCATAAAATAAACATCGATAAGAAACTTTGTACAAAAAAATAGGGTGCATAAATATATACACACAAATTTACATACAAATATATATAGAGAGAGAGAGAGAGAGAGAAAGGAGGGGAGAAAGAGAGAGGGAGAGAACGAGTGAGAGTGAGAGAGAGAAAGAGAGAGAGAGAGAGAGTGAGAGAGAGAGAGAGAGAGAGAGAGAGAGAGAGAGCGAGAGAGAGAGATCTTTTTTTCCTCACATAAGCAGTTTATGTCAAAAAAACTGAGAAAGTGAACCAGTGTGGTTTTTTTTAAGTCTCAATATATCATTATTATTCAAGGAATCCTACTGAGCCAAATCACAAGATCTTTGACAACAGGATTCCGCTATCTTCTACGTTTTTCTTTCTTTATTATTTACTTTTTTTAAAAAGAACCTGTTTTTAATCAAGTGAAAAGAGCATGCGTTTAGTCCGACCCAGTTCTAGCTGTTTCCTCCCATTGTACCTTATCTCCAGCACAAGTCTTTCTGTTCGTGCTGCACAGTAAATAATTTTCAGAGTTGTTCTGCTTCCTGATTAAGCTGCCAGCCAAAATGCCTATTAGACCTCTGCTGAAAGATGGCTTTTCTATCAACGCAATTCGATGATCGCGGTCCGCCTTTGTGCAATTATTGTCTTTTTCTCCAGCTCTTTCAGGGGGAAAAAATCAGATTTGAGCAAATTATTACATTTCCTGTGAAATTACCTATTCGTGTGTGTGTGTGTGTGTGTGTGTTTAACATACTGTACTAAGTTTTGATACTCGTCTCATAAATAAATGAATTGTACTTGTATTCTTCAACACTTTGCATTAACTATGAAATGGAGACTACTACCATATTACACTGTATACGGCAATCGACTTCAATCCATGTTTTTCTTACAGCCTGGAGATTGGTAGATATAACTGCACAGCACAATATCTATTATAAATATAAAATCCTGGCACGTAGCCCTCCAGCCCTCTGGACAAACCGGATGTCGTGTGCTGATTATTTCCAGAATACTCTCGTTATCATTGGTTCTTGAAGCGCATGTACAAGGGAGAAACTTCAGTAATGACTGTTGTGTCTGTAACTCAAGACGTATGAGTTGTGTATGGTCTGCAGTGAACTTTTTGTCCTAGCGTTCCTTCTGTGTCTGCATGAGATCATGCGTGTGAGTTTTAGGTGGCTGGATTTTTTTGGTTTGTTGTTGTTTTTTTGCTATGCTGTGTGTCCAAATAACTTGGTCTAGCCACCATCCCCCCTCTTCCCCCTTTTACCAGACACACACTCAATGTTGTCTTCGCCATCAGGCTGGGGAACGAGCCCACCCACTTCCAATCATGCAATGCCTGCCTTTGTCCACTTAAGTGCTTCCTTCATGCCAGGACAGGGCCATTATGTATAAGAAGCTTGTCCCGTCTAGTCCTGGTCTGACCTTTGACTCTTTTTTTTTTTTTTTTTCAATTTAAATTGCATTTAACGAGCCGAAATCAACAGAAACCCTGCAACAGCTTCATATACTGCATACGGGCGAAAAATATGAGACACTAGTGTTGTCCTTAATTGCTGTGGAACAGTGGAATATATGACACAGGTCAAGTGAGCAAAAGCAAAGAGCCTCCAACTTTTCTCGACACAAGATGTCCGATGTTGCATCCTAATTTCACGCTTCGGTGTAAATGGAAAATCTAGCAACCAGAGGTCAAGATTCAGGTTGCCTGTGATTTCAAAAAGATTTATTCTGCTTGCACTGGAGTTGGAAGGAAATCATTATATTGGCTGACAGGCTGGGAGAAATAATAATAATAATAATAATAATAATAATAATAATAATAATAATAATAATAATAAAGGTTTGCTAGGACTATTCAATATAGTAATCATTTCAAAACAAATAAATCAAAATTTCACAATGTTGCGCATTTTATATGAATAAAAGTGATAAGTTACAGTGCAACTAAAATCCTACTTCCATTGGGAAGCTGTTCACGTCACTAACACACAAACAAGAGTTTTTTAAAGCTGTAGATAAAAAAATAAATAAACAACACTGCACTCTCTGCCATGTCACATTGAAAACTTCCATCCATCCATCTTCAACCGCTTACTCCTTTTCAGGTTCACGGGGGAACCTGGAGCCTATCCCAGGAAGGCGGGGTACACCCTGGACAGGGTGCCAGTCCATCACAGGGCACAATCACATACACACACACACACATTCACTTTAGACACGCCAATCAGCCTAACATGCATGTCTTTGGACTGGAGGAGGAAACCGGAGTACCTGGAGGAAACCCCCGACACACGGGGAGAACATGCAAACTCCGCACACACATGGTCCTGGCAGGACTTGAACCCCGGACCCTGGAGGGGTGAGGCAGACGTGCTAACCACTAAGCCACCGTGCGCCCACATTGAAAACTTTCTGTTCCAAATTTAGCACTGACAAATGAGGTTTCAAGTACTTGATAATCGAGTGGTCATATAGGCCATTCTGCCATTTTTTTCCTTCCAGTTCAAATATAAAGCTGTCTAAAGTCTAAATAGATCATATAATGCTGCATTCACCCAACATAACCTCAAAATCTTACTAGTAATGACAGTCTGAGTGTATATTGCTATCGTAGGTTAAAAAGAGTTTTCTGAGATTACATATAAAAACGCAATCTATTAGCATGAATGAATAATAACATTAGAATGAAAAACTTAAGATTAGATTTGTGTGAACAGACCTGTAATTTTCTTCTGGGTAGTCGCTTGGCTGTTTTGGGTTTTTTTTTTTTTTTAAATTATTTATTTATTAACAATGATCTTATATTATTGGTCTTTTGTTGTTGTTATTGTTGCCTTATTTAGCTAGACATAAGAGGTATGCCTTTAGACATGTAGGGACTGGATAAGTGCGTGGAGCGACTCTGAGTCACGGTGAAGTCTACAACCAGCGCTTTTCTCCGGTAGCTTCTCGTCATATTAAGCTGTAGGATGTACCCGACATATGCTCTGACACCTTTGATAATGAATGAGGAAGACCAAATTTTACTTGTTAATGACAATTTTCGCAACGTTGTGGTTAGTGACTCACACCAAAATGGCCGCTAGAACATCTCAGCGTCTTGTAGATGTTATCTAATGACTTAATTTCTACTCGTTTTATGAGTAGTTTGGTGGCTGGGATGAAATACATTTTTTTTCTCTTAATGCACATGTATTGTTTTTAATGTTATGTGAAATAAGCAGCGTGTGTCCAAATAATAAGGCGGATGTTTAAGGATAAGAATTGAATTGAACTGAAATATGGTTGACTTCTTTGTCATGCCAAATCATGCGGCTAATTGTTTTTTTTGTTTGTTTGTTTTTGTTTTTTGTCATGGACTGAAATGGAGAGCTTTGTTTATTCTGGACTGTATCTCCTTATTTCCTGCACACACCGTTTCACGGAGGTGGGATAAATATTTTGAAAGGCCATATTTGCTCTTTTTCCTAGTCCAGAGGGGGAAAAGATAGCCAGCATTCATGTTACCTTGGCCAACTAAGAATAATATTGCTTGTGCATGTATGGTTAGTATACATGCCAAATTCATTTAGACTCTGGTCCCCCCCCCCCACGTTATGTTATGTAATCCTGCTAGCATACTCATTTTAATGTTATACACCACAATAAGTGATTTCTGTTGCTAATTCCTAAAGAGAAGGAAGGTATCTTCCAGCTTTCCAAATATCTTCTTAGGATATAGAGTATATTTGCAGTTTTAGGGCTGTTATCGATGATGAAGTTGTTTTTGAAGGATTCTTGCTGCCTTTTCTGACTGTTTAAGTACAGATGGATGAACGCTGTACGTTCCATCTCAGTAATCTTATTCAGCTTTTAAAAACTATTTAGACGGCACCGTTCTGAGACGTTATCCAATTATTTGCGTGTCATGTCACCAAATGTTCCTTCAAACACTCCAAAAAGAATGTTTTTACCGTGTTCAAATAGAATGAAAGTGCTGTTTTTTTTTTTCTCACCTTTTCAGGTCTGGTCCATGTCGTTAGAGAACATCTGGTGAAAAGATCTGGAGGGCTACTTATTGGGAGAGGACTTTGAAGAAAAGAGAGCTTATGTGTCATTTGGGAAAGTAAGGCTGTTGCAATGTTTTTGTTTTTGTGCAATATTAAAAACCTTTGGTCCAGACAGAGGAACATGCTTTACTTTAGTGTATTTCAAAGTGGGGAGGTCGAGAAAGAAAAACCCCAGCCATTAGCCTTTAGACTGGAGCATCCTCCAGGCTCTTAACATGGCCCATAACACAATTACACACTGGCTATGGCGACGCTGATGAGAGACAACCACATCTAAACATCTCCGTATGCACAAGGCAATGCCTAACTTCAGACATGATTATTGTGCATTATTCTAGTGAGCTACTCCATGTTGAAATAATACAAGAGATCTGACGAAATTACAAGTTCCATTATTTTATCCATTACCGTGTTCATGTCCGTTGTGTGCTTTAGTTAAATGTAAGGTTCAGTGACAATTATTATCACGAGTGACAAACATTTCCAAAGCTGCTAATAACTTGGGACGTGAAAGGATTTCTCTCGTCACCTCTGAGAATGCTCGCTGGTGCGGTGAACGTCGAGTACGCTGACACACGTACTGTACACACACCTCCCCAAACTGTCAGAAGGTCACGCAAACACAAGGCACTAAGGCGCTATTGAGCATGTGTTTTTGCAGGTGAGCTAAGGCAAATGAGTCCTGTGAGTAAAAGGTGCAATATGAAACTGTATGACATTGCATTAGTATGGTTTACTCTGTGTGGGTGTGTGTGTGTAAAATTAATGGGTGATGACTGACCAAACCTAGTGTGTGTACAACTGCCGCCAAGTCTTTTTCCTCTCCTCACTGGGGCAGCTGGAGGGATTCCTGGCAGAGTGATTTGGGACTAAATCAGAAAATCACATTGCCAGGGATTTCCAACCAGCTGCAGGCCACTTGCTTCGACGACTAAAGCCTACAAAAGTTCTCTGATATGTCCTCTGCCATATTTACATTTACCCTGCATCTCATTTTCTGTACACGGCCGTCGAGCCTCGCCTCAGTAATCTCCCGAAGCCAAATCTCAGAGGCTCGAAATATGGATGAACGTCTGCCATGAAGCCTGAATAAGAATAAATGATAACTGTGGAAGGCTGAACATTTCTGAACATACAGTAAACCTAGGTTCCAAACAGAACACGAAATGGCTTTTCATTTATTTCAGAGCGTAAACACTCAGTCTCCAAATGATGACTGTGGTTTTATGAATTGGAACAGGATACGGGATTTTGGTGCCATGCAGACGTATGTGGGATCACAGTATAAAAAAGACTGTGGCTTCTGTACTCAAGGTGGTCTTTGAAACCTACATGTGGAAAGAATTGGAATTATCATGATAATATTCTTTGATGCATAAGTGTATGTTGAGAAAAAAAACTGTTAATGACTTCATTAGGCATATGGATATGGTTCTGGGTCTGTCTAGAAGTTTTAAGACAAAGAGTTAGTATAATTTGGGGGAGGAATGAGGCAAAGAAAAACAGAAACATTGCAGGGATAGTGTTGAATGGGATATTTTATTGGTCTTGTAAAAAAAAATAAAAATTAAGTTACTGTGATACTTTGATGCACTTCTTTTTCCACCATAGATTGATTGGTTGATATTTTCTCCCGGTAACTTCCATTGTGGAAGAATTGCCACAGGAACCACTCATCGTTAAAATGTAATAATGTGTATACATGTGGAAACAAGCTGAAATGGCCACTTTCCCAATTCAGACTGTGCCAGTGACCGACATCTACGATCTCCGCGTTATAGTGTGGTAGAAAGTGGAAAAACAAGAGCAACAGCTTGAAAAAGAAGACTATACCCGAGCACATGAACTCACAAGAAGAACGCCTGTCTCCGATAAGGTGGCATTTAAATGCTAAGCGTCACTCTGTGATGTTTCGTGAGGTGCAGGACTTGGCTTGCTTTGTGAACAGATCCAGGAAAAGGCCGTGTTCACAGTGGCTAAGTTCCGCTCCTCTGAGGCTAACTCTCAGAATGGCTGGAAGGCGCTAATCCAGGCACCATGTGTATACAGACTCCAAGAGGAAAGAGCACTGACCTAAGGTAAGCTTTTCTTGTCATATTTGAATGATCATTTCTATAGAAATGGGAAGGAAACTGGATTTTGATTTTACAAACACAGGCTTGGGGTGCCAGCTTTCATCTCTCGGCCGGCTGATCCGATTAAGTATGTTCTTATCCATAGGAATACGCACGTGCTGAATAATATACAGAGACCGTACAGGCTCAGACATGTCTCTCAAGTCCTCGCAGGCAAATAAATGATCGTTCAAACATAGTATAGGCTTGAACATTTTCATGTGTAAAGCCAGGTCTCTGTTTACAGAAGCGAAAATAAACTCAGTGACACAAGAAGCCACATCACGAACTGTTTCAAACAATTCATACACCCCCAACATGTGTTTTGACAGAGACATCTGTATGGCATATGAAAAGGCTATACGTATCGTAATGCATTGAATAGACAAGTCTTTACAAAACCATGAAAGAAGGCCAACGTATTATCTTGAAAGAATTGTTCAAATAGCTTTACTTTTATCCATTAACAACCGTTTCATTCACTATAACGACATATAAGGGACCATAATAAAAACAGCTGTCATGGATGTGTACATCAAGCAGCATTCAGTAACTGAAATCCAAACAGGTTTGTATTCACGTGCAAGGTACAACCCCCAGCTTACATGACGAGAAACATCAACCACGTCAAATACATGAATAGGCAAACAAATTACCTTTGAAATTTG